>CAXKVX010003738.1:0-22514 GCA_964058865.1 Eleocharis quinqueflora | reverse complement strand
AAGTCGAATAATCAGAGTTATGCCCAACACTCCTTCAGCTGTGGGTGAAGCTGCATCAGGTACTGCATAACTTGCTTGTTTTTTTAATCTTAAATTGAAAGCAAGGTCAAGAAATTGAAGTTTGTTGAATATAATCATAAGATAGCTCTTTTATCAAAATAATCATAAGATAGCTGTTCGGCTACTTCAAGTTTTCTGTTTTCTTGGTGCTCTAATAATACATGATAACCCAGCCGAATGATCTCTTTAGTTTGGATTATCCGACCTCCTTGGCTCCAAGTTTAATCGAAAATTTAAGGGGCCTCCTCAAGGGCTTATAATAACTTTTGCATCCTTTAAGACTTCTATTATATCTGTTTGCTGTATGATCTTCTACAGTAACAATTTGGACTATAGCCAAGCATAAATTGGGTATTGTTAGTATTAGCAATGATTTCGAAAACATAAATTGGGTATTGTTAGTATTAGGCAAACGATAGGATAGCAATTTCATTATAAAAGGATTGTTTACTTTTGCATATTGAAAATATCATAATATATCAATTATAGTTTGTAAAAATTATATATTTCTTATGGTTGTTGCATGAGCTACTGGAAATAACTGAAAACTGACAATATTTTGCTAAGAGCTCAAATGAAATTGGAATTGATGCAACAGATTTAAAAAGAACTGCCACAATAGTTGACAAGTGCACTTCAATTAATCATATTACTGTAGTTATGCTAATTTATACAACTACATTTCATTTATTGATTTATATTAGTTAAATTTTGATTTTGATATATCCTTATATATTTTTTTTATGAATTACACTAGCGCCTATATCCCTAATTATAGTTAAACATTATTGCAATATTGTTTTCTTTCTTAAGTTTTGATCATTATTGCGTAACACCAATACTAGAGGGATAATTCGATCATCTACACCACATCTTATATTAAAGCTTCTTATTACATTAAAATAAAATTTTAGTCTTACAATATGAGTTATTGACAAACAACACCTCTTTAAGGGAGAAAAGTTATTAACCCACAGTCCTTCAATTAGTATTGTCAAGGAATTTCAATATTCTTTATGCAATATGCTAGGACCAGTACCCTTTTTTTCTATTTTCAGTTTCTTAACATGGAATGCAATATTGTTTGCTTTCTTAAGTTTTAATCATTATTGCGGAGCACCAACACTAAACAGGGCCGATGCACGTAGCTTCTGTTTGCGCGGGATTCGGGAAAAGGTCGGACCACTTTGGATCTTTGTACGCAGTCTTTGTCGGGCAACATCGATGTTTTTTGGGTGGTGGGTCAGGTCAGGTCGGGTCGGGTGTCAAGTCTGACAGCGTCGGCGTTTTTCGGGTGTTGGATCGGGTCAAGAGAAACCAGGTCGGTTCTCGGGTCATGAAGTGTAGATATTTTTCAGGTGTTGGGTTGGGTCGGGCAACGTTGTCGTTTTTCGGGTGTTGGTTCGGGTTGGGCGAGGTCGGATCTCGGGTCGAGTTGGGTTTTGGATTGGACAATCAAATTTCGGATTTGGTATCGTCGATCTTTTTCAAGTGTTGGATCAGGTCAGATGAGAAGAGGTTGGGATTTGAGTCGAATCAGATATTCTCGACATTGCTTTTTGTTGAAGATGGCAGTTAGTTCGGGCGAGTTTGATCAGTTTGACATAGAAATATTTTTGGATCATAAGTTCGACTTAAAAAACAAATAAACGCTCAAAATATTAACAAAGGTTTATTGTTCAGGTCAGGTAGGTCAGGTTACTGGTTCTCAAACATCATTTCGTATTGTGTAACAGATCGTCTCATGTTGAGTAAGGTCGAGTTTCGGATCCTTAGATGTTACTTCAAATCGGGTCGCAAGTCGTCTCAGGTCGTGTTGGGTCGAGTTCAGGTCTTTGGATGTCGCTTTGGATCAGGTTGCGAGTCATCTCGGATCAGGTGGGGTCGGATTTTGGGTCCACAAATATCGCTTCGATTGGGTTACGGGTAAAAGAAGATCGGGACGTCGTGTTGAATTTCACGTCTTCAGGGGTCACTTCAGATCGAGTTGCGGGTCGTAGCAAGTCGGGTCGGGTCTCGCATCCATCGATGTCGCTTCTGATCAGGTTATAGGTCTTTTCAGGTCGATCGGATTTCGGGTCAATAGGTGTCGCGTCGGATCGAGTTACGTGTCGGGTCAGGTTGAGTCAGGTCATGTTCGGACGAGTCCGATCAATTTGTTGAAGATGACAGTCAGTTCAGACCAGTGTGATCAATTTGGCATAGAAATATTGTCAGGTCATGAGTTCGACTTAAAAAAAAAACGATCAAAATATTAACAAATGTTCTTGTTCAGGTTCGGTTTCGATTTCTCAAACGTCAATTGGGATTGTGTTACGGGTCGTCTCAGGTCGAGTACGGTTGGATTTCGAGTCCTCAGATGTTGCTTCAAGTCGGGTCACGAGTCGTCTCAGGTCGAATCGGGTTTCGAGTCAACAGGTGTTTCGTCAAATTGGGTTACATGTCCGATCGGATCAGGACATCAGGTCGGGTCCGATCAGGTCAAGTCGAATCGGGTTTCGGGTCAACAGGTGCAGATTTTTCGAGTCAAATCGGTTTTGTCACCTCTACCACGTAGCACCATAACTTTAGGGATAATTTGATCATCTGACACCAATTCTTATATTAAAGCTTCTTATTTTCACTAAAACTAAAATTTTAGTCTTACAATATGAGTTATTGACAAACACAATCTCTTTTGACCCAGAAGTAGAGTATTTTCACCTATTTCATTGAAATATTTCAAATCGTTACAGAGATAATGAAATTTTTGCTAAGAAAAATTTCACTAGCTTACCTTTATTATTTCTAAAGCTAACCAAACCAACAGTAATTATACTATTCAAAAGACTAAAATTTTCCAAACCATTAGAGTATCCTGTTTATATTTCTATTTAAACTACCTATATCAGAATAGCCTACTCCAAAAAGTCTAGAGTCAATCAATGCTACGAAGTTTCACAAAACATACACATAGAAATATTACAAACCAAAGCATCACAGAACTAACATTTTGCATCTTGAAAATATAAAGTCTTCTTCATGGGCTTGGATTTGAATTAAAAGAAAAGAGAGAATATCCTTTTTCACTCTTTGGCACCTTCATACCCGTCAAGTAGACTTTTTTCTTGAATAACTCCTCACTATCATGAACTTCTTCATTTTCTATCTCATTCATATTTAAACCCGAGTATCCATTCAAATTCAAACCAGAGTATCCATTCAAATTCAAACCAGAATATCCAGTATTTGTCTCTGACTCTGACTCTGAGAAGAATGCAATTTTACAAATAAGAACACAAAATAAAATATTTGCAATTATTCCAGTAATAATATCCTAGGTTTAACTAACGATTCTTCTTGATCAAGTAAAATGTGACTGTTAGTAACAAAACAAGTAGTAGTATTTATTAAATTCGAAACATTGCAGTACTAATGTAAGTTTGAAAAACAATCCTTCATTACTGTTTTTACATAAAAAACTAGCTAACCTAACAATACTAAAAAACACAACATCTTTAAGGGAGAAAAGTTATTGACCCACAGTCCAGTTATTATTGTCAAGGAATTTCAATGTTGCATACATCATCTTTATGCAATATGCCAGTACCAGTATCCTTTTTCCTGTTTTCAGTTTGCTAACACTGAATGCATTATAATTTGCATGGGGGACATTTGTTTTCCTAATTTTTGTATTGTAACTTGTGTGCATCGTTTTTTGAATCCTAATAAATGATTTATGAAATCCAGTGTTTTGTATGGGGGAAACGGCAACAAAGAAAGATGAAGAACGAGTTTCCAAATTGTTCAGTGCAATCGGCAAGGTTTGGACTGCTGAGGAGAAGTACTTTGATGCTATCACTGGGTTAAGGTATCCTAGTCCCAAGTTCCAATTCTTTGTTTCTTCTGCTCTTGTTTTTGTTCCTGTTAAATGCATAAAGGATTTTTTTCTTGTATGGTGTCAGTGGAAGTGGGCCTGCATATATATTTTTGGCAATTGAGGCTTTGGCTGATGGAGGAGTTGCTGCTGGTCTTACTCGTGACCTTGCTCTTGGTCTTGCTTCTCAAACTGTATGTGGTATTGTGGTAGTAGAAAGTGTTTAGTAAAGAGTAGGGTTGGAATTACTATTCTGACAGATGTATTAAAATTGGAAAAGTGGGTGTAGATGGAGTGGTCTTGTTGCCAAAAGTTCAATATGAAGTTTTCGTCTGCCAAGGCGGGACAAGCTATTTCTGGGACTATATATCCTTGGTCCTACATTGCAGAGTTATATTACCCAATTCAATGAAGATCTAATTCCAATATATTGTTAAATCGAAACCTCCAGAAACTTAACCAACTTGCATTTTCTTTGCTCATCCTGGCCTTTGATATCATCAGCAGATGAAAGAAATAGAAGCAACAGTATGTTCATACTGGTACCTGACCTGACTGATACTATGTATACCTCATTAAAGCTCGTACTTACATTTACTTTCTATGTTCCTTATTAACCTTCCTTATTATAGGTTCTTGGAGCTGCTGCAATGGTAAATCAAACAGGAAAGCATCCTGGTCAACTAAAGGATGCGGTCACTTCTCCTGCAGGAACTACAATTGCAGGGATTCGTGAACTAGAAAAGGGTGCATTTCGTGCATCTCTAATAAATGCTGTTGTTGCTGCCACTGATCGATGCCGGGAGCTATCACAAAGTTAGATCCTTGAGGATTTAAATATTATTTACAGAAATAATTCCTTATTGTGAGAAGGATATCGCTTCGATTTTTTTATTTTGTTGAGAATTTGATGTTTTTGTTATATATATTAATCCCATGTTCTTCAAATTGAATTGCAAAAATTGTAGCGGTAGTAAAATTAGTCTTTCTAATGATTTATTATGTCCCGATTCTTAAGCATGCATACAAGGTTTTGTGAGGAAAGTTTTTTAGTTGGAAGTTTTGAATTTGTTTCATCTTGCAACTAATGGAAATAGTTTGCTCTCTCCGAAGCAAAATTGTTTTATTCAAGGGAGAAAATTCTACCAATTTTATGAATCATTTAAAAAAGTTTGCAACTAATGGAAATAGTTTCCATTAGTCTCCAATTTCACTCTCTTTCTCTCAAGAAGACAGGAGGCCTCAAGTACAAGGCTTCATCAAATTATTGAATCAGCAAGTGGTTCCTACTTGTAGTTCAAGATAAGAGTTCTGAGGTTTTGATAATCAATTATTTTACCAGAGTGAGAACACATCTGCCGAGAATTCCCTGGCGTGCTACCAGTATTCTTCCCTGCTAGAATTGTAGGATGGCACTACTCAGGTTCTGTCGTGTCGCATACTTTAGACATCTCAATGGATTAGGTTATTGCCTCCCTGGTGATCATCACTGGAGCACAATAATTGATGTTCCAACAAGAGATATTGACCCCATAAAAACAATCATTTACAAGTTGGGTAGAGTCATCAAACAGTCTCTTGCAGAAATACAGAAAAATGTTGCGTACAAAGACTCCAAAGTGGTATGACCCTTCCCCAGACCCCATGCAAAAGAGAGCTACGTGCACCAGACTGCCCCTTTCTTTTTATAAAATATGTGCTGGCAGAATTTTAAAATTAAATTGGAGATTAACATTGTGAGTTCAGCGTGCTCCAAAGACCATGTGAAGTCAAGAATTTAAAAAATCTAGATTTCGAATGCATGTACCATCAAGCTTTGAGTCAGAAGAAATATGAAAAACATAACAAACAAAAAAGTGCAACTGAAACAATCAGTTCAAAGTCAAACAATTAAGCCTAGCACAGGCCTTATCTAGCAATAGATTTAACTTTTCCAAAACTGAAATAGGTCCTCATAACAAAAGAGGAAGAAGGCCGCATTTTAGCATTTATATTAGAAATTGATGAATAATGGCCTGATGGTAAAGTAGAGAGATTTACCTCATGGATTAGAAGATGGTCAGGCAAGGCACTGATTCTTCTCTCTAGTTTTCTCCGGAGATTTCCTCACCCTTTGGCAGGATTACCACAAGAACCTTCAGATGATTTGAAAAATGAAATAAAGGCTCATTTCAGATTGTAATTTGACTGTAGTGATTGTAAATAAACAATGAAACACATCAAGGAGGTGAGAACAGATTGATAAACACAAAAACATAAAGCTTGCAACACAGTAAAGAAACCCAACAAATTTGGACGAAATGCAACAATTTTTTTACTAAAACCATCAAATATCAACAATCTATATTACAAAAATTTAAGAATGAAATGTAAATAAATTTACGATTTACCTATGCGCAGACTTGCACGAGAGAGGAGAGAGCGTGCGACACAGTAAACTTCCGAGCTCGAAACAACAATTGAGAGAGATTGATTGAATCAGTTTGGACTTCAGAACCAAACCAATAACTTAAACAAGCAGCTCAATGGTCTGAGTTCAAGCAGTTCAGTGAGCTATCCAAAGATTGTTCAAACTCGGTTCATTCGTTGGATAAAATTCGAATATGGGCCAAATTTAAGCCCCAACTCATTTATCTACTCGTTCAGTTTATACTCGATTGAGGTTCAACCCATTTATTCATGGGCTATTTGGTTCATTTAGCAGTCCTAATCAGAATGTAAGGTACCAACTATACGGCGCAGAGCAAAGTTCAAAAAATACCCCCAACCATTCATCGAAACACAAAACAAGCACATTATTAATTAGATATGGAATCATTAAATTAGAATAATATCAATTTTAATTTATTCAAACCCAAGTTGATCAAAGAGAACAAGCAAGAAATAACAACAATCACAGAGAGAAGAAAGTGATTAATAGTGCAGCAAGTATCACAGAGAGAACAAGCAATATTACACAGCAACTATTTCATATTGTTAGACAATTATAATAACAACAGCATACTCCAAAATTGATACTAATAACTCAGTACCACTATTCTGAAACCATAACAAAAAGTGCTTCTCCCTCCTAAAATATCCATCCTGCAATTTCATTCACATTTCAAAACTAGAAAATTATTCTAACCTACTAATCATTCTCCACTGCATCAGCAACAAGATCAAGCATCTCCACCACCAACTGCGCCTCCCTCGCATGCAATTTCATTTCTTTGGTCTGTAACTTCTTTGCCTTCGCTTCTAAATCCTGCAACCTCGACTCCTCAATACGTGCCATCATATCATCTGCTGAAAGCCACCTGAGGCTTTGTTCTGTACGGATCATCTCAGAAAGATAAAAATGGCGCCTCACTCCATCGCCACTATTTTTCACGCCGTCATTAGCAACATCAGCAACCACACTGGCTGTGCCACCATTTGCTTCCACCAATGCTGACCCGCCAACTTCCATCTTCATTTTCTTGTGGTTCTTCTTACCTACATTAATACTGGGTTCTTGTGCAGCCCCTCCTTTTGAGGACTCACCAACGTCCCCAAATAATTCCCTGCATATTTTAAAGACCATCGCATCATGAGGTTGTTGGAAAGTAGCATTATCTCCTTTCTTCTTCTTTTGGCCATAGGTAAACTTAAACGTCCGGATTTTGTTAAAAAGTTGCTTCTCTGTGACAGGGAAGCCGAGAGATGCACTAAAGGTAGAGAGAAAAGTAGGATACTCTTGCTTGGGAGGAAGTTTGCCATTTTTCACCTTGTAGGCTAACAAGGCCTGGAGGAGAGTCACCTCACCTTCCAAACTCCAGACGCGCTGGATAATAGGACTTTTCTTGGAGGGAGGCAGATCTGCCTCCGAAGATTTTGGCGTCGTCTTTTTAGATTGTGAATCCTCCGATTCTGAGGGTTTCTGGAGAGAAGCTACGGGTTTGGTCGGTGGTGACTTTTCGGATTCGGATTCGGATTCAGATCCGGAGTCGGAGTCCATCTTGTCTCTGTCACTGTTTGGGTTTTCAGCCTTGGTGGGGTTAGGTTTAGCAATGAACTGCTCTTTTTCATCGGATGAGGAGTCTTCGTCGGAGGAGGTATCATGAGCGGCGGCGGGAGGAGACGGTGGTGGTGGTGGGGCGTTTCTTTTCTTAGCGGCCATAAACTCGGCTAGGTTTAGAGAGAATTGATTTGAGAGAGGAAACGAGACGAGACGGCGAGTCGATTTGTTTTACGTTTGTTTCGGGCTGATTCGGCCCACGATAATCTCTCTCCAAAATTAGTCGGAACGTCTGTAGTTTTATGAAGCAAATCGTGTGCGCCTCTAAAATATCTGAAAAATCCGTATAAATTTACATGGTTCGATTAGATTTTAACGAATTTTTTAGTTAAAAAAAAATGATTTTCAGCGAATCTAAATTTATAATACAAAAGTTTCTGATTCATATAATTAAAGGTCAGATGTTAGATTTAATCCAACGATCTAAATTTTAGAGATGCAAGAAATACCTTTAAAATGGGATGCAGAAAATACGAGCCCGTAGTTTTATAGGATAATAATTGGGTGTATAGCCATAAAAAATTATCCATCAAAATACTATAATTGAACATTGGCGCAATTTCAGGTATATTTTTCAAAAACTTCAAAATTACGTATTTCTTTTTCTAAATTTGAATATTACGTATTTCAACTTCAAAGTTTAAAAAACTCACAAATTTATTCATTTTATTATTTTTTATATAAAACTCATTTTGTGGGTGATAAGAAAACTGAAGTTCAGCTGGACCCCTAATTTGCTCATAAGTTCCCTCCATAAGTTGCTTGTAAAAATGAGATCCCTATCAGTAATTATCTTGGATGACATACCATGGAACCTGTAAATAGAATCCAAAAATAGGTTGGCTACTTCCTTTGCAGTAAAGGGAAGAGTGAGGGTGATGAGATGACAATATTTTGTTAATTTATCAATAATAATCATGAGAACATTTTTACCCTCACTCTTTGATAGGACATAGACAAAATCCAAGGTAAGGACTTGCCAAGCATCATCAGATATAATAATTGAATGTAGCACATACCTTTATTTAGTTGGCAAATGTCATAAGAACTAACCCATTGCAGTACTGTAGTCTTAAGTCTTGGCCAATAGAAAAGCTTATTTACCCTTTGATATATGTCTAAAATACCTTAGTGACTCCTCCCCATACTAGAAGTATGTAATGCTTTCACCATTTGGTTTCTCCACCCATCCTTTGTGCCAATGTATAACTTCTCATTTTTGTGAATTATACCTTTGTGGACCAAAATACCCTCACTAGTGGAATTACCTTTAGCATGAAGAGCCGGAATGCTTTGGGCCTAGTCATCCCCCTCATAGCTAGCTTTGATCTCCTCAATCCAAGTAGTATGATTTCAGTTATGGCATGACCTTGAGGTGGAAGAATAATGGGTGTTGTTCTAAACAAAGCTTCAACAACCCTATTGTCTGATCCCTTTTTATATTGAATTGTATAATCCAACCTCAATAGTTTACAAAGGCTTTTGTGTTGCAGAGTGTGGGTAAGATTTTGTTCTAATAGGTGTTTGAGACTAAGATGGTCAGTTTTGATGACAAAGAACCATCCCTGTAAATAGTGCCTCCACTCGGTCACTGCTGTCAGAACAACTAACAATTTCTTTTCATAAGTAGAAAGTTGTTTGCTCTTGGTGCCAAAGGCTTTGCTCAACTATGCAATGGGATTGTGATCTTGCATTAGCACCGCTCTTATGCTCGCATCATTAGCATCAGTCTCCAACACAAATGGTTTTGCAAAATCAGGCATAGCCAATACAGGTGTATTGCTCATGGCTTTTTTCAAGTTATCAAAAGCCTTGGTGGCTTTAGGAGATCAAGCAAAATAATTTTTCTTCAAAAGGTTTGTGAGGGGTTTGCTGAGGATGCCATAATGCCAAATAAATTTTCTATAATAGCCTGTGAGACCCAAGAAGCCTCTTAGATTCTTCAATGTTTTTAATACAGACCAAGGAGTCATTGCTTTTACTTTCTTGGGATCAGTGGAAACCCAATTTGCAGAGATGAAGTGAGCCAAGTACTCTAGGCTGGTTAAACCAAACTCACATTTTTGATAATTTAGCTTTCAATTGATGACTTTGTAAAAGTTACAACACTTTAGAGAAATGTTGGACATGAGTTACAAGGTTGGGGCTATAGATTAACATGTTATCAAAGAAAACCAAGACAAAGTGCCTGAGGTATGGTTTAAAATTTTAGTTCATTAGAGCTTGAAAAGTTTCTAGAGCATTAATGGCCAAATGGCATGACTTGATACTCGTAGTGTCCTTCATGAGTTCTAAAGACTATTTTAGGGATATCAGGTTTGCGCATTCAGATTTGATGGTATTCAGACCTCAAATCAATTTTAGAAAATAACATGGCCTCATGTAATTCATCAAGGAGGTCATGTTATTTTGACTAGCGAATGAGGACATTGATTGGTTATGTTATCAATTTTAAACCATACCTCTTCCTATTTGACCACAGGGAAATGAGGGCTTCCTCTTTTTGAACCTGCAACTTAACCATCTTACCCTCATTTTCAAATTATATCCATTGTTGAGTCCAATCAATGTTCATAGGACCTAGGATGGACAACCAATCAACACCTAAAACGACATCATAATCCTGAATGGGAGGCAATCTCAAATCACCATTGAATTGATAACCATGAAGAGAAAACTGCAATGAAACACACTTGGAATCTGTGACCATTTTCCCGTTGACCACCATGATAATCATATGAATTGTTTGAATCACCTCACATTAAGTACCTTGAAGAATGGTAGGGTCCACAAAGCTATGGTTGCTACCACTGTCAACCAAGACATAAACATACACTTGACCAATGGTACCTTTGAATCTCATGATAGTGCTGCAATTGGTGCCTGAAGGTTATGAAGGGATACCATTGCTTCTTCTATATCAACAGGTCTCTCACAAGCATATATCTGGGGCTGAATCTTCTCTAACTGAAATACCCCTAGAACTTCATCTGAATGACTAAGGAGCATTTGAACAAGAAAGTGACTGGGCCCAAATGAATGGGAGAAACATTTTGATGGGCCGCCATATCCCATTTCAGACCCAATAAAGAAGGGTCATTTCCCAAAAAGTTTTTATCATACCAAAAAATTCTATGGCATCTCTATCTTTCTAAATCACTTTCTAGCTTTTAGCATAATAGTTTATTCAACTCATTTCAGGAGGAAACTAAATAGGCCATAAACTCATTCTGATCTGCCACACTACATTGATGAATATAAACTAAGAGCAAAACTATGGTGCTTGCGCATGCACCATAACTTCACCCATAAACTAATGTCTTGTTAGGTACAAAGTGGGGGAAAAAGTAAAAAACCATCATGCAGATAGATAAATTGTGGAGTATAATTGCATCTTTATCACAACGAAGAAAAAAATAATAAGATAATTTTACATGTCTGCAATCACCATTGATTCTTCACCACATGACTTACGTACATAATGCACAAGAAGTGAGCCAAAAGAGTTCAAATTGTTACAAAAGCACCAAGTATTTTATTAATTAAACAAGGGAGAGGCACACAACCAAAATGTTAACCTGGCTGCATCAAATGTTGTGAAGGAGGATATCTCTATTCCTTCAAGCACCAGAAATAATCATTTACAAAAAAAATATGCAGAGAGATTACTTCTTCAGTGCCTCCATCACAATTAAACATTTTTACAATAAACATCAAGTAAACAACTTTTCCCAGTATAATAAACTACATTACACATTACACCACAAATTAACCAAAAAAAACATAAGGATATTCTCACAAGGCACAAAGAATGTTTCTATTGGCTAAGAGGAACGCATTCGAGCTCGATGTCAAGTTCGCCGCGCTCAACATTTTGGAGGCGGAGCGTAATTTCCTGCTTGATGCAGCCGTCGATTGGAGAGATTACACTGTCCTTGATAAATGGATTGTCTTCTGTTGCCAACCACCTACCAAGCTGTGTTGAGTTGGATAATATTGAGTTCTGGTACGCCGTTGCGGCGGACACCAATGGCTGGATGTTTATTTCCGCCTCTCCCATTTTGTCATCAGTTGAGAATGTATCCTTGTCATACACTTGCTGGGCATAAAAAGTAAATGAGAGATCATTAAGGCATTAACCAATCCATTGCTGCTAGAGGAATTCTATTTTTAGTTTTGTATGTGTATTGGTGGATTATAACACTAGTCAAATTCAAATAAGAGCATGTTAGGATTTTAAATAAGAGACTTCCAGCCATCGGCTGTTATAAAAAGTCACCCAGTTGCTCTCGAAACTAAATAGGAGGAAAGTTATTACTTTATTTATTATTTATGAACTCTCAGTAAGAAACTATTATATTGTTACTAGCCTCAATTGAGAAGTCTTTTAAACTTAAAAATATCATGGTTTTGTGCTTAGCTTACAACTAAACAAAAAAGAAACTATGAACAACTATACCAGTTTTAGTGGCGGAACAGGATCAGGAATTGATAGCATCAGGATTTCATTCCACTCCGGGTTCAAGTTACTCTTTATTGTCTTTGTTCTCACTGTCTACAACAGAGAAGAAACAAATCTCAAATGAAAACAGTTTTCGGCACATACAAGTACTCAAGGTAAATATCTTGACTTTAGACTTGTGAAGATATTTTTGAAATAAACATATACCTGGTGTCCTAGGTGGAGGATTACATAAGGATCACTGGTTATCACATCACGCACTGCCAGATTTCGTCCCCTTATTATATTAACCTTCATCAACCCAACAAATTCTACCATGCCCATCTGTAATAAAACAAATTCATCATTTTATGAAGCAATGAGTTGATTTTTAGTTGAGAACAATTTCCTTTCTAGAACTTGTGGTTCTATTTTTTTTGTACTTTTTTGTACTTCTCCTTTCCAAAAGATGTCATTACACAGGATGTGCTCCTGATAATGTAAGGTTCTCCACTTTTCCTCAATAAGAACTCTTCCGGTGAACAAATACATATCATACAAGTTCTAAACCTCAATATTAAGTTATTAACAAATAAAGATAAAAATAGACAAATGATAGTATAACATAATAGTAGTAACACCTACATCATAGTCCTATGCAAGTATGATTTATGATCAATAGTTCAATACAGAGGTAAACCTTGCGACAAAATTCCTACCTGTCATTCATTTCTTTTGTAATTATTTTCTTCATTGTTCTTTGTTTTCATCAAATAAGACAGCATAAATTCTTCCATTTATTTACTGACAGTAAGAATTGTACCCCTACCCTCACAATTGAAGTTGATTTTAGCAACAAAAAAAATTCCATTTGCATTTTTTTTAGAAGTGTTCATACCAATTTCTTTTTGGAGGCTTTATTTTCATCCTTTCTTCTCCAACTATTCCTGAAGGCATGGCGAATGCCAGTATGTTGCTTCTCATAGGTCTTGCCACTACTTGTCCCATTGCCATGCAATGTATGATTGTTATGATAACATGGCACCATGAATTGTTGCATTTCATATTTTCTCCTGAAATATCCAAGGTTTAATAAATTGGATTGCGCAACAAGGAGATACAACTGTCAACTAAAGTCTGGTATGATCGTACCAAAATCCAGACCTTCTATGTTACACTTCTCGTTCTTCTTCATGTACTAAGCTTTTTTTCCTCTTTTGTTTTGCCTGAATGTACTCGATTTTTTTTTAATATTTGTGTGCTTTTGAACTACTTGGTAGTTAGTATGTGAACGATCCATCATATCCTGTAATTTAGTTCAATTATATTGCTTGACTTGTTAAACCACGATTTATTTTCATGGAGCAACCTAGGCTCTAAAGTTGAATCAACAAAATATTTTGAACAAGGATAACAGGAAAAGAGAAACGTTTCAAAAGTACTTGATAAAATCAGTCCGTTCCTCTGAAGAAGAATCAGGCTTTGGCTTTCTGTAGTATTCTGGTAAGAAGGCTTCATATTTCATGTTAACGGCATAATTACCACCACGATCAACTAAAATATCAACTTGTTCATTTGTCCAGTCATCTAATTTCACCGATAAAACCTAGAAATTTGAAGAATTTCACAACAAAAGATTAACGTGTATGCATATCCATTATATATTAGTACGGGTGCTCAGATTAATACCTTTGATATGTGAACACCAAGGCTTCTATGGGCACCTGAACACTTGATACAAATAAATACACCAAGACTTAGGGACCTGAAGGTTATAAAATTATGCTTGTTATAATTTTGTTTTTATTGAATCTTCATTAGATAAAGCAAATAATTAAAATAATGGGGATGACACACTTACACCCATTTTGGACCAGGCGACCCACAGTCCGCGCAATATTTATTAGCCTTTTGCGTTAATAAATATTCCAATCTCTCACCTGGTTTGGAGGTACCTAATTCATCAAAAAGAAATCAAGAGAACTTTCTATGAGCCCCTTAATAAAAAGAAGTTCCTCCTTTATGTTTGTCATTCCTTAAAGTGCATGTGTTATTACATGACCCTAATAATTCCAAAAAGAATAATACATATATACTATGTAGAGTGCTTCAATTAGGAAATACAATGAAATGGGAATAGAAAGAAGAAGAAAATCTTGGAAAGGAGAAGAATGAAAAGTTTGGTGGATGCTTTGATGCAATGATGTGAAAAAGAAAAAGTAAAGACAAATTTACTTTTATAGACTCAATAATAGCTTAATAAGTGATTTAAAGAGGCAAACTACACTCCTTCTCTACTCTCAGTTCATAAAATATTTGACATTTTAGGTGTATAAATTCAGTGCTGCTAAACTATGTTCCAACCACCAATCTAGACCCACCCACCTCACACAAATGGCTATAATACAAAATATGAACAACAGTAATATTCACTCATACTATGAATATGAATGTTGATCATCATGATCAAGCACGATAACCATCTCAATTGTTTGCATTGACATTTAATATACCAAACATCAAAAATCATACAAGCGGTGTTGCCATTTTCTTTGAAAATTGTAAACAAGAGAAAATTGCCAATAAATAAAACGCAAATATCTAGTTTCCCAAAAATGCAAAAAGAGCGAAAAACAAAGAAAAACCTGAAAAATTACTGGATTTATTGGAACTACGGCATCCAAGCCGTGTTGCCATGTGTTGAGCATGCCCGTGATCGTACCAATCCGCTTTTTTAACAACCCCCGTCTCCATTTCTTCCCTCCTTGCCCCTTCACAAAACAAAAGAACCTCAACTCAATCGTGGATTACTACATTGATACAATTAGGACAATAAAGTGATTATAATAGAAGAAATCAAACCAATTACCTCGGTATGTTGACTTTCTTTCAATGGGAAGAGGTGATGTCTCTTTCTTTCTCCGTCTCTCTCTTTCTAAGAGGAGAAGAAGAGACAAAGGAGAAACCGATGGATTGGACTAATATCTGACTTGTGATGACAGCAATTATCTTCCATTTTTTTGTGTGAAGGGATTAAAGAAAATATAAAGAAAACATTGGGAATTGACAATATCGGTTTAAACAAAGAAAGAAAACAGGAAAGAGAAAGCTGGCAAGGGAAAGTTGTATAGCCGGCTGGAAAACGGATTATTATTTTTTTTCTTCATTAGTGTCTGGTTTTTCTTTTACATTTTTTTGAGATTGAAAGGCAAAATGTTCGGTATATCCCGAATTGTATTGAAACTAGTTTTAGAACTTAATCCTATCGTCAGGACTTATATGCAAAATATCAATTAAGACTTATCGTGCAATGCATTAGTTCGTTGCTGTTTGAAATAGCTGGTGACATCTTTGTTCCACTATTCATACTAAAAGCAAGGTTACAACTATTCAAAAGACTGATTAGATTATGAGGGCTAACCTAACCTCATTTTCCACTCAAACATACCTTTGTATGATTTGAATCCATCGAGTCAAGGAGACGGCGAAGCCATCATTAATTGCCTATACTTATCTCATGAAAATATGAATTCTTATTCGATGGAATATTTTTCTTTTTGATGTAACATCCGGTAAAATACTCCTCATGATGAAATAGAAATAGCAACCGAATAATTCACATGACTTCGAAAAGTGCGCATGCGAATCTCAAAGTGTTGTTTCACCGTGGGTACCCCACAAAATATTTATCCTGAAAATATAGGCAGCATATACTAATAGTACTACCAATCCTGAGTTTCGCAATTCCAATTAGACATCAAAGCTCCAACGTGGAGAGGTGGATTTCTGTTAGTGAATGTCAGAGAGAACAAAATTCAACCTTCTAAAAGCTGACCATACCATGGAAATGCTTCCTTGAGCTTCTCATCCGTAGTTAGCCTTGATAGACCTGAGTCATCCAAATACGCAACACGAAAAAACAATGGCAGAAAAAAAACTGAAAAGCTATGAACAGTGGCGGTCGAAGAGACATGAGTATATAAAAAAAATAAAACACTGTTCATTCATGCGGTATGCGCCAATCGCCATGCGTTTTGCGTCATGCGGCTTGCGTCATGTGTCTCACGTCATGCATCATGCATCATGGGTCATGCTTTATGCGTCATGCGTCTTGCGTCAGTGACAAGTCTTAATTCTTGGAGAGACAAGAAGAATGACGTAACGTTATTCACAGTAGAGGCAAAATCGATCGTCAAATTTGTCGCCGAGCAAGAGGCAGGATCAAGAAAGCAAAACCTCGACAAGATCCTAAAGTTTTCAAGATGCTCCACTAGAGCATTGCATGTATGTTAATATATTGCAATTATATTTGCATTTCAATTACGAATAATTTGCATAAATAATAAGTTTGAAGATCCTTACTTGCACCACGCCTGAAGAAGTGTGATGTCTAGCCAAGAACCCGGCTTGAGGAGGTTCATGACCTCACTCTTTGGCATGTAGTGCACGCCATCGATTCCGAACAAACTCTGATCGTCAAATTCGAATATATTCTAGTCATCTCATTGGTTCATCACATGTTTATCTGGATTTTATGAAATTACAATTTTAAATAAGATTGCAACAAAATTGAATTATTTTTCTACTCTAAATACAAACAAAAGGTGCTCACTGTATTATACAATATCTTGCCTGATTTGTCAAGGAGCGCAAAAAATTCATCGAAAAGGAGTGGTGCATTGCGAGGACGGGTTGGGCTTCCCATTGGCGCCTTTTCTTTTCTCTTTGGCTCGGCTTGCTTCTCGTGTGTGGGAGCTTGTGCTTAAATCATGTAAATATGGAAGTCACACTATATGCATAAAAATTAGGAAACAATTGAATACTTGCTCGGGAGTATACGACTCGACTAAAAATAAAGGCCAAGAGAGGAAATAATCGACTAGTTCACCAGTTGTACTTAATCCGTCTATTGGATTAAGAACAATCACATGTTTTTGGCCTTGAACCACTTCATCGATGCTCACACTAACATGGTCGGACGGGATAGGATCATCATGAATGGTATCTTGTGGCCTTACAGTTTTGTACGGCACTATCGTCATGCATGTGTTGACATGCGCAACGAATAGCTTGCACGATATGTGGTCCTTAAGAATAAATAAGAAAAGATGTAATCAAACTAATTCAATGAAATCAACAAAATAATAGCACATACTGAGTATGCAAATATAAAAAGTAAAGAATGATAACCTGGATATCATGGATGCTCCATGGAGTACCATGTGTCATGTATGGACGAAATCGTGGGTCGGAGATAGTTTGCTGTAGCACCGCACTAATGGGACCCGCTTGAAGCATCATTTCTTGCATATGCTGTAATTGAGTCTGCAATTTATCATACTCCGCAAGACTGACACATCTTTCCTGGACAGTCTTCCTCATCGGCCCATTTCTAAAGAAATCCTTGAGCCGGACCTATCCCGAGTAGCCTCGTTCCCTCCCTCCGTGCTCATGGGTCCCGATAGCAGCAGTCAGTATGTCGTGGTGACGATCCTGTTGGAACGCTCCCTGAGCGACTTCTAAAGATTTTCTAGGTGGCTATAATCTTTCATGTAAAGTATGCAGTCATTTGGACATGCATGAATTTTCTGCACCTCCATACTCAAAGGACATAACAATTTCTTGGCATGGTAAGTTGAATTCGGCAACACATTATCTTCATTTCTCCTAAAATCTAGAGTAAATATGTAAGACTCTTATCGCTCCATCCATTCTTGGCTTTCAGGTTATACAATTTGAAAATAGCGGATATTTTCAAAAATTCAGTGCAATCGAGAAATAACAATATATTAGATTCATGTTGAAACAAGTTATCCGAAATTTGAGAATGTAAGCACAATCATTTTCAACATCACTCATAATTTCATCCTATAGAATAACATTATTTGTACATTGCGAGTTATTTACATTTTTCGTAGTTTCTACATTTTCATCATCCTCCGACTCATCTCGTACATTTTCAATATTTTCACCCAGTACATTTTGAATCCTACTTGTCCCAATTACTTCTACTGAACTTTCGGCGTGCTCTCCATGTCATATCCCATCGGATGTAGAATCTCATAAATCCATCCCTAATCAAATGTAGTTCAACCTGATCGTCCTTCTATGCTAACCAAGTTCTGACATTTCGAACGGGGACAGAGAAGTGCATTTTCACCCCGCAATTTCATATATTCTCTGGCACACTTCATAAATTCTCTAACTCCTCTACGTTGATCCATCTGGAAAATAAATTATTCTCATGTTAATTATAGGGCATATATGAGTTATCAAGAGCTCCACATAATGTTTTGAGCTGGCCACACATCCTAACTCACTCTTTGAACACTTCGTCTCATTAGTGAACATACGATAGTTGCAATCTAGTGTTTGCGAAAAATCTGGCAGCACTTCCTCTCAACTCCCTGAATACGTCGATACACATTTACATGTACGCACATATTCGTGAGAACAATTAGGAAATACCGAACCTCCGCAAACACCATATTGCAAATATCATATGTCCACTAATCCTAAATGAGATTAATTCCTATTGGATTAATCCTGAACATGTACCGATCTAAATTAATTTTTGTTCTGATTTCATCTGTGAGTACTTCACTTAAAGGCGCTAACCTTTTCAGAAAACACCACAAAGTATCCTATTATCTACGAGAAGTGCTGAACTTAGTACTTCATTTATGGGTGGTAACCTTTCAAGGAACTCCAAAAAGCATCATAGCACACTACAAAAAGTATTTCTTCTTCGAGTACTTCATTTAAGGGTGTTAACCTTTCACTAAAACACTACGAAGAAGCATATAATACCACTCTAAGTTCTACATCTCTGATTACATCATTTAAAGCTGCTAACAATTCTAGAAAATATCACAAAGTATCTTATTCTCTACAATAAGTGTTTCTAAACTTAGTACTTCATTTATGGGTGGTAACATTTGAAGGAACTCCACAAAGCATCATAGCCCACTACGAGAAGTGTTTCTTCTTCAAATACTTCATTTAAAGGTGCTAACCTTTCACTAAAATACTATGAAGAATCGTAGAATACCACTCTAAGTTCTTCATCTCCAAGTACATCATTTAAAGGAGCTAACCTTTCCAGAAAATACCATAAAGCATCATATTCTCTACGGGAAGTGTTTATGAATTTAGTACTTTATTTATGGATGGTAACCTTTCAAAGAAATCCACAAAGCATCATAGCCCACTACGAGAAGTGTTTTTTCTTTGAGTACATTTAAGGGTGCTAACCTTTCACTAAAACATTACGAAAAAGCATAGAATATCACCCTAAGTTATTAATTAATGTGTAGTAACCATTCAAGAAAACACCACAAAGCATCTTATCCTGCTATGAGATGTGTCTCTGATCCATGTACATCATTAATGGATGATAATCTTCCAAGAAAACTCCACAAAGCATCATAGCCTATTAGAAGAAATGTTTCTTCTTCGAGTACTTCATTCAAGGATGGTAACCTTTCATTAAGACACCACGAAGAAGCATGAAATACGACACTAAATGCTTCATGTCTGAGTACTTAATTTATGAGTAGTAATGTGAAACCCGTAACATTTTGAAACACGATTAAAAATTTATTTAAAACTTAATAAAAAATTTCGAGTTAAATGAAGCAACTCTAACTATGATTCTTAATGTTGTAACCATCAAGTAATTAACCTATTAAATGACTAAACTTGGACAGGAAATAAGAAGTACGAAATCCACATAAAGAAAATTTTTAAATTCTTAATTTTCAAATGAACAGCTTAAATAAATAAAACATATAATATGTGCCTAAATTTGAACATACGCGCAAAGGTAATGAACAGAAATTGGTTGCTACGTGTATGTATACACGAATTTTCGGCCTAACCAAACCTCAATCGATCCGTGGGACAACTAAAAGCAAGAAAACAGTCTTCAAACCGTGTCACTCCTCAGCCGACCCATTGGGTAGAGGACATGCCGCGCAGAAACAAGCCACACCTAGTGCCACACGGACCGGGCCACAAACAAGGCCGTCTGACCTCGATCAGAGCAGCCCTTGGGAAAGACTCTGCTTAAACAGATCCCGGGTGGCCAAAACCCGATGTCCAAAATGAAATGAGTAAAAAATGTAGCGCAATGAATCTCCCGACGAATCAAGTCACGATCTCCGTGGAAACCGATGCGACAAACGATCCGGCGGACAGAAAATCGAGACGAGACCCCATCACGCGCTCCTGTGCTCTCTCTCTCTCCCTTCTAGAGCATTTAATGCTCTGTTCTTTTCTCTCTCCCACGCCACCCTTTCTCCCTTAATTCCCTCGCCTCATTTTCCGTGCCGCGGTCTCCTCTCCCTCTCTCACTCTCTTCCTTCCGTCCTTTCCTCTGCTCACCTCTCCCTCGCTGTCAACTGAGCCCCTCTTTTCTTTCTCTTAGCTCGAATAGAAATCGAGAGTTCTTGGGGTCTTTTCCTCTCGTACACCCTGTCAGCTCTCTCATGAACCTTTCTCTTCCCTCTGTCGAGTGTTTTCGTTGCTCTCCCCAGTTGATTTGCTCGAGCTCTCTGACTTTTTCTCTATTGTCACCTCGAGACTCACTCGAGTACCTGCCTTCCCACCCGTTGGTAACACGTAGTGTACCGACCATTGGCCTGACATCTGATCGATTAGGGAATATGCACACCACTAGCACGCCTCCCATTCGCATATAAATACGGGGGTTTTCCCTTCTCTGCCAGCCTTTACTCGATTCGATCTCATGTGCTGAGAATAGATACAGTTAAATTGTTGCTTATTAAGTTGGAAAGTGCTTAAACCGTCGAAGGCAGAGATGGGAGGAAGAAACCCACCGGTGGTGCGCTTTGCCTTGAGGTCTTACCACTCAGGCCCCGGTCCATTCTTACTGGTAAAAAGAAAACCCTAGAAATTCCCTTTATCTGTTTCGATGCTTGCTTTGCTATTTTATGTGATGATTTTGCTTATTGCCTTCTGTTGTTTGCCGATGCTTGTGTTGTTTGTGAACAGATATGAATTGATACTTTGATTAAGGGTATATCCTGATGGGGTTCTGGTTTTGACTTTTGGGACTGGCATAGAACCTCAGCCATGAACATTTTGCAAAATACCCCTCTGATGCTTGATATGGTTGCTGGTAATTGGGATAACCGAAAACTGAAAAAGGGTTATAGCCAACAATGCAATTGGTTTTGGGTTACTTTAGTTGGAATAAATGAACCCGTCCGATTTCTTATCTCTGACTGGTGCTTGGCACTGATTAGTTGTTACTGGGCTCTAATGTTTGAAAATGTGAGATGGTGAGGATTACTTTAGTTGCGAAAATACCCCTCTGATGCTTGATATGGTTGCTGGTAATTGGGATAACCGAAAACTGAAAAGGGTTATAGCCAACAGTGCAATTGGTTTTGGGTTACTTTAGTTGGAATAAATTGAACCCGTCCGATTTCTTATCTCTGACTGGTGCTTGGCACTGATTAGTTGTTACTGGGCTCTAATGTTTGAATAATGTGAGATGGTGAGGATTACTGGTAAACCCAATTACCAGACGTGTAACTAACATTGGGCATTAAGGTGCCGATATGACCAGTACCAGCAACAACCTTGTTTGACTTGTTATGATGTGGTATTATTTTGTGCGGGCCTTGTTTTACTTTGTGAGGGAGTGGCCCAGAATTGAGGCCTGGGCCATGTGAGTTTACTGTCGGACTTTATGAATTAAAAGAATAAATGGCTAAGTTAAATGTACATGGGCAATTGGGCTCTTAAGCCAATGGACCCTCTTAATGGACCCAACAGATACTACCAAGGTATAACTGGATAAGTTTATAAATAAATAATTAAAGTTATAAGTATTTATGGGCTTGGGCCCTAACTAGGTCGAGTCGGGTATAAAATCAGATAATACACGATTGGTGGCCCTACCCATAATACTTAGAGCATCTCCATTCCTGAAATTTTAGGAGTTTCTAATCTGACGTGGCAGTTTCTAAATGAGTTTTAGGGATGTAGATGAGTTTCTTATTTAGAAATTTTGTTCAAGAGTTTCTTATTTAGCAACTATGTTTTAGAGTTTATAAACTATGACATGGCTTAATCATTAGTTAAAATTG
>CAXKVX010003737.1:0-24667 GCA_964058865.1 Eleocharis quinqueflora | reverse complement strand
ACTAAAACGGTGTTCAATAATAATTATGGATTATTTCAAATAAAATATAAGTTATAGAAGAGGTACTTGATATTATTGTCATTTAATTTTAAGAAACTTTGATGACATAATATAGCCATCCAATAAATTGGAAATGATCATATGAATCATAAAACAAAAAGTAGGTATACTGAAGCATTCAAAGAAATATTACTGAATCTTAAGAAAATTACCAAACTATGTTTATAACACAAATAGCTATTTAAAGATTCAAATGAAGTAAACCGCACCTGCATTAGGTCAGAGGCAGTTGAGACAATACCCATGGCAACGCCACATGCAGCAAGCCCTGCAACAACACCCCCATCTTGTACACCCGCTACTGCACCAAATATAAAGACAGCCAACTTCCCATAAGAGCTTCCCAGTGACCAGTCAGTGAGCCCAGAACCGTACGAGTTAGAAAATGCAAGGACAGGTGCAACTAGGTACAAAATAAAGATGTCCCACCTGCGTAGCTGGGGAAAGATATGAGGGATTAATATCATCGACAGAAGTGCGAAAGCGGCATAAAAACCGAGCACCACTGAAGTTGGAATCTGGTCTTTCAGAAATGCGTTTGTGCGGCGACGGTCATCAAAAGTAAGGCGTGAATGATCGGAAGGTAACTGGTCACATGGGTTATCATTGTCAGGTGATATGTTTGAAAATGGGGCGGTGGTAGATGCTTGTTGTTTGTTGTACATGTCATAGGTGGTCTTGCCAAGTACAGTCAGAAATTGAAAGAGTCCCTCACCAAGTATCATGGCAATCGAAATGAACACCTAAACATCAGGAAGAGAAAACATTAGAAATTAGGATCAATATTCATGTATATTTTAGAGGGGGGGAGGGGGGGGGGGGGGACCACATATAGACATGAAATCTATCAAAAAGGGACTTCATGGTTATTTTGCTCAACTTTCTGGCACAACATGACAGTAAGTTATGGATATGTTTGGATGGGGTGAGAATAGTGCTCTAATCCATCCAATCACCTAAAGATCCTAAGTTTTTCCCTTCTCTTTCTATTGAAGACAAAAAACTTTTCTCCTTTGCTTCGGTAAACCTAGTCCTTAGAAATCTTTTGGTAATCTAGTCCGTAACAAAATTACCAAAACAGTACTGTTATGAGACTTAAATCAATGAATAAGCATACATAATCTAATAAGTTTTAGGATTTTTACTCACAATAGTTGGCTAGAATTCGCCTGAGACCACATACCAACATGCATATGTGATATGTCAGATATTTTCTTTGGTTCTTACATCATCTTTTTATGTTGATACTACAATGTATGAACCTGTGCCACTTTACAGCTTATATGGCTGCATACCTTTCAGCATTTTTCTTTGATTACCTTGTAGCCAGTGAGACCACTGAGGCTGGATTCAGAAAGGGTTGCATCATACCAAACACCTTTTTTGCTATTTATCCATGGCCAAAGCATGCCCCAGGAAATAATGGAGCCAACCAAAAGTGATAAATTTATCAAATAAGGGCATATCATCCCCACTCCAACATACGTTGAAGAAAAATCAAAATAAAACCTGCAATAATGTAATCAATAATGTCAATAAGATCGTTCAACCCAAAAATATATAATTGCAGATGTTAATTGAAATTATTATACCAGACAAACTAAAAACAATACTTTGAGATGGACATGCAATTATTGGTGAACTGAGACAGTACTCAGCAAAATTTGACCCAAAATAATTTATGTTAGCTTAATTGAAAGGTTCGCAATCCAAGCTGCTTATTGTATGGCTTAAGGAGTCTAGGTAAACCAAACATTTTCCATTATGTAAGCGAATACTGGGTATTCTCTAGTTGCTATGGTATACTTGTCAAGTAAACAACTAATACTGAGTTTGGAGAAATATTGAATGTTGCTATGGGATATCTTGTCGGGACATACTTATTTTGAAAAGCTGTGAGACCGAAAGTGGGGAAAGCTTTGAAACCGCAATTCTCTCCAGCACTGTAAAACCACTGGAAAAAAGACCACATGAAACTTCCCCAAAAGCTTTTAAATAGCAGTGAGACTTGTTTCCTGCAATAAAGAAACACAAGAAAATTAGAAGCAGGAAGTTTTCCATCATTTAACCCAATAAGACATCAATTTGCGAGAAATACAATTACCAAAGCTAACTCAACTGTAACTGCCAAGTGGCTTGTGCTAATAATTTTGTCAAAAACTAGTATGGAACAATTGTCTATCTAATTAATTTATAGATTCAAGTAAACTATAATCTTTAAATAAGAGCCATATGAGGTTTTTTGCGGCCTAGAAAAAAGTATTATTATGTAGGGACATAGCAGAAATTTCCATTTGCAAGGATTATTGTAGGAACTTTCTCATGATTAGAGCATAAGTGATAGTTTGACACTCTCTAACTGAAAAACTAGATCATTTCTATTATTTATCTTATAAAATGAGTCACTCACTTGGCAAGGAGAGCGCCTTGAGGAGTATGAAAGCCATTTATGACATGAGCAGTTGCTGTCCCACTGGGATATGTTAATCTGTATCCAAGGATCATTACCTAACACAAATAAAATGTTGTTATTATATAAAAGAAACTAGTAGAAAAGTAGGCTGATTTAGTTAAATTTGAATTTCTTTTGTATATACAAATACCTTCCAGTTGTTGATCTATTCTTTTTAAGGCTTACTTATCATTGTGCTACTTAATTGACAAGGAGTACCTTTCTTAATGGAAGAACAGAGAAAAGCCCGAGGAAACAGATGAGAAATAGATAGGCAATCATCCAACTAAGTGACAGCTCCTTCACATCAGTTGCAGTTCTCTTATCATCAAATCCCTTTGCAACTGTTGCACTCATTCCTAGTAAATAACTACCAAGCCCTCCTATAATAAATAATAAAAAACAAAAGTTGTTAAAATCTTATGCTAAACTTTTAATCTTCTGCTAAATTGATTACAACATTAGTTAAAAGCATGACTTCAGAGCTTTACAAATGGTTAACAATAACATTTTGGATAGGTACCTAGGCCCCAAAAATAATGTGCGCCTTGCAAAATCAAAACTCTTATGGATTTCCTATTCATAAAGAACTTGCTTAGCAGCATTTATTCTGAAGATACATTGTTTATTTTATGACTATAAAAACTCAATTTTGACAGTCACCTTGGGTAAACATGCCTTAAGGCCATATCGTTAGCTTCTCAGTTAACTGATTATTACGTACCATTATATGATATTGCTGAGCAGGCGACAACACAGGTTTGGATAATCGTGTTTTCCTGCCTCGTGAATGGCTTGCTAGCCACACCAAAGTGCTGCTGCACCTTTGTCCATGTCTTCATTAAGAAGAAACCGAGTAGCCCAGCAGAAACGTTGAAAGAAGGTATTATGCCGGTTGTGAGATTAAGTTTCATTATCATAACACTGATGAAGAATCCCAAGATAAGGCTGACCACCATCGATCGAAGTGTAATCTGCTCTATCCATGCAGGTATCTTCTCCCGACCCTCGAACAATTTCTCTATCGATGGGATCTCATTGTCGACTTGATCGAGAGTTTTCTCTTGACTGGTGGTGGCCATGTCCCTATCTTCTAGAGAAAAGGGACCTATTTCAGGATCTTTACAAAGTTGTCCTTGGCTAAAACTTCCCTATTGAGGAAGAGTTGATGTTACAAATGGTCCTGTTGGAACATTGAATGGAAGAGGTATTATTGTAATTCAGATTTTCAATATAATATCTTCAAGAAGATTATGCACAACAAATTCTGTGGACACTACAGAAAGAAGATTGTTTTCTTTTTGTTTGTGACAATATTTTGAGCACTTTCTCAATGCTATTTTTTTTTGCTGAAAGACAGTTTAAAATTTAGAAAATCTTGGTAACGAAATAGCCTTCAGTGGTTTGCTATATTTGGTTATATTTGCCAGTGCAACTATATTCATTGTACCAGAAAAGTAGCAATACTAAACAGACTGATATTATTTTCTTAAATTAGTGCAACTATAAGTACACGTAATTTCACAAACCTAGGTGATCTGTACACTGCTTGTTTAACAATAAGTAGTTAAATTACCAGGATTAACTTCTCGAAGGAGAAAATTGCGGATATTTCGAAAACCACTACAGACTCCATCTTGCACTGTCAAGGATATTAGAGGTAAGCTTGTTGAAGATGCTGGTATGAAGCTGAAACACGTTTTGGGACGCGTCTGGCACGTTTTCTGTTCTGTGTTAACTTAGCACCATTTATAGTATGTTTTGGTTTTATGTTAAGATATTTGTTTTGATTGATATTTGTATGAAGGACATGGGAAATAAGAAGCCATGTTTATTTTATTCCTATATTGTTTAGGTAGTTTTTAATTTTCTATATTTGATTGTAATGAAAGGTTATAAGTAATGGGAAAAATCAGAAAACTGGTGCAGCTCTTTTGCACCACAATATTTCTTCTTCTCTATTTTCAAAACACAAGTTTTATTTCTGTAAACTAACATTTGGTATCAGAGCCTAACAATGGGTGATGATGATGCGAAGGCAAAAGCAGCAGCAGCGGCTGCAGCAAGTAATGGGCCGAAGTTGGTAGTTAGGGGAGGAGGAGTTCCTATGCAGTACCCGATGTTGAATGAAACAAACTATGGTTTGTGGGCAGTTAAGATGAAAATCCTGCTGCGTGCATTGGGAGTATGGGAGGCTGTAGAGTGCGAAGGTGAAGCCGACAAGGAGAAGGATCAAGGTGCAATTGCAGCAATATCTCAAGCAATTCTAGATGCAACGATCATGGCGATTGCAGAAAAGGAAACGGCTCGAGAAGTCTGGCAGGTGATCAAGCAGATGGCTGTTGGTGAGGATCGTGTCAGAAAGGCAAGGGCACAGGTGGTAAAGAGGCAATTTGATCGTTTGGTGATGTCAGATTCATCAAGCTTGGTTGAATTCTCACAATTACTGGTGAGTGTAGTAGGTGAATTGCGATCTTTAGGAGTGGATTTGAAAGAAAGTAGTGTGGTTGAAAAACTGTTCAGTGCTGTGCCAGATAGGTTTCTACCGATTATTAGCACCATTGAGCAGTGGGGTGACTTGGCTACCATGACAGTGGCTGAAGCAATCGGCAGGTTGAGAGTTTTTGAAGAAGGCTTGAATGGTTGAAGGCAGTACAAAGAGGCAGAAGAAGAGGAGAAATTACTTCTTACTCGTGCTCAGTGGGAGGCTCTGCATTTGAAAGAGAAGTCTGGAGAAAACTCTGAAGGTCAAGGTAGCAGTCAAAAGCAGAAGAAGAAAATGGATAAATCCAAAATAAAGTGCTTCAATTGTGGCATTTATGGCCACTTTGCATCTGAGTGTCGCAAACCAAAAAAGGAGAAGGCATTTGTGGCAGAAAAGGAAGTCAATGAAGAACCAGTATTGTTAATGCATGAATTGGTTACTGGCACAGAGAGAAAAGGTGCTGAAGGAGATGTTGCAGAGCTGAATTTAGGTGAAGAGATGATTCAAAAGAAGCATACCTGGTATTTGGACTCTGGAGCAAGTAATCACATGACAGGTAACATTGATTGGTTCTCAATTTTTGATTCAAACACACGTGGAGCAGTAAAGTTGGGGGATGGTCATCTGGTATACATTGGAGGGAAAGGGACTGTGTTGCTTAAAGGGAGAAGTGATGAACATAAGGCACTAACAGATGTGTATTACATTCCCAAACTGTCACACAACATTATTAGTCTTGGTCAGTTAGAAGAAGAGGGGTGTAAGGTTGTAATGTGGTTAGGTGAATGCACTGTGTTTGGTACAGATGGTAGGCTATTGATAAGGGTGAGAAGAACTGAAAATCGACTGTATGTGCTGAAATTGGAGATTGCTCAACCTGTTTGTATGTCAGCAAGTACTAATTCCATAGCATGGAAGTGGCATGCTCGATTTGGGCATTTGAATTTTCAAGCTTTAAGGAGAATGAGACAGGATGGGTTAGTAGAAGGACTGCCCTACATAGATCATGTGGAACAGGTCTGTGATGGGTGTCTGGTTGGCAAACAAAGAAGGGTATCATTTCCTCAAAAGGCACAGTTTAGAACTAATGAAGTCTTGGAATTGGTGCATGGAGATCTCTGTGGACCAATACAGCCCTCAACACCTGGAGGCAATAGGTATTTTTTGCTTTTAGTTGATGATTTCAGCAGACTCATGTGGATAGTTTTGTTGCCCAGCAAAGAGAAGGCATTCATGGCTTTTAAAGCAATCAAGATGATGGTTGAAGTTGAACAAAACAAGAAACTGAAGGCCTTGAGAACTGATAGAGGTGGAGAGTTCAAATCAACTGAGTTTGAAGATTTTTGCACAGAAAATGGTATTAAAAGACACTTGACTGCTCCATATTCTCCTCAGCAAAATGGAGTAGTAGAAAGAAGGAATCAAACTATCATGGGCATGATAAGAAGTATGATGAAAACCATGAAGGTGCCAGCTGAGTTTTGGGGTGAAGCTGTCACAACTGCAGTTTACATATTGAACAGATCTCCTACTAAAAGTGTTGAAGGGATGACTCCTTATGTAGCATGGTACAAACATAAGCCATATGTTCATCACTTGAGAACTTTTGGTTGTCTTGTACATGTGAAGGTAATAGGTGGACTGGTGAAGAAGCTGGATGATAGAAGTGTTGAGATGGTGTTTCTTGGCTATGAGAAAGGCTCTAAAGCTTATAGAGTATACAATCCTCTTACAAAGAAGGTGGTGGTTACAAGAGATGCTGTCTTTGAAGAAGATAAACCTGGTCCTTGGCCCTGGGACAAAGAACAGGTCAACAACCAGACAGGAACAAACAAACTAACATCTTTTCAATTGCAGGATGAAAGAGTCATAGTCAATGAGAGCAATAATGGAGGCTTTGAATCTGGCATACAGTCCACTCATGAAGGTAATGAAGATAATAGTGAAGAGCTAGATAAGAATCGAGGAGACCTTCGGCAAACTCCTGTCAGACTGCGCAGCATTGCTGAAATCTATGAGGAAACTGAGCCAGTCAACCTTTTGGGAGCATGCTTGATAGGAGTAGAAGAGCCAACATGTTTTGATGAGGCCAGCAAGGAAGAGAGCTGGAGACAAGCTATGAAAGAGGAGATTGACTCAATCAACTCTAATCAGACATGGAGTCTTGTTGAACCAGTAAAGGGCAAAAAGGTCATTGGGCTCAAATGGGTCTACAAGATCAAGAAAGACTCAGAAGGTAGAATTGTGAAACACAAAGCTCGATTAGTAGCAAAGGGGTATGTGCAACAACAAGGCATAGATTTTGAGGAGGTGTTTGCACCTGTGGCAAGACTTGAAACAATTAGGATGATCATTGCTTTGGCTGTACAAGAAGGCTGGTTATTGCATCATATGGATGTCAAATCAGCATTTTTGAATGGTGAATTGAAGGAGGAGGTTTATGTGACTCAGCCACCAGGATTTGAAGAGAAGGAAAGTGAGAGTAAAGTGTTGAGATTACATAAGGCACTCTATGGCCTAAGGCAAGCTCCTCGGGCTTGGAATTTCAAGCTTGACAGGACTTTGAATTCTCTTGGCTTTACAAGGAGCAAGTTGGAATATGCTGTGTATAGAAGAAGACAAGGAGCTAGGTGTATCATCTTAGGAGTATATGTGGATGATCTCATCATTACAGGGACAAGTGGTCAAGAGATTGAAAGCTTCAAGTCACAAATGAAAGATTTTTAGAATGAGTGATTTGGGGCTGTTGAGCTATTATCTTGGGATAGAGGTCAAACAGATGAAAGGTGAAGTCATACTAAGTCAAGAAGGTTTCGCATATAAGATTCTAAAGGAGTGTGGCATGTCAGATTGTAATTTGACAAAAACTCCTATGGAAGCTAGGCTCAGGCTAAGGAAAGACAGTAACTCAGAACTGGTTGATCAGAACAGGTATAGGAGCATTGTGGGGAGTCTGAGGTACTTATTGCACACAAGACCTGATTTGGCTTACTCTGTGGGAATTGTCAGTCGTTTCATGGAGTGTCCAAGGTTAGAGCACATGGCAACTGTTAAACAAATCCTAAGGTACATTAAAGGGAGTATAGCTCTTGGTTGTGTGTATAAAAGAACTCTCGACAATCACTTGTCTTTAACTGGCTTCACAGACAGTGATTTGGCTGGAGATTTGGATGATAGGAAGAGTACCACAGGTGTCATGTTCTTCTTAGGAGATAATCTCATCAGCTGGTTCTCTAGAAAGCAGAAGGTAGTTGCTTTGTCTTCTTGTGAGGCTGAATACATAGCAGCAGCTGCAGGTGCTTGCCAGGGTGTATGGCTTGAAGCTCTTCGTGCTGATTTGTTGTGTCAAGAGTTGAAGAAGATCAAGCTCAAAGTGGACAATCAGTCAGCAATTTCGTTGAGCAAGAATCCAGTATATCATGACCGGAGTAAACACATTGATACGAGGTTCCACTATCTTAGAGAGAATGTTGAAAATGGGAGAATAGAAGTTGAGCATGTAGGAACTTATGATCAGTTGGCAGATATTCTGACAAAGCCATTGGGACGAGTCATATTTTGTGAGCTGTGTGATAAGATTGGTTTGCAAGATGTGAAGAAGTATACAACAAGCTTAGGGAAGTGAATATTAGAGGTAAGCTTGTTGAAGATGCTGGCATGAAGCTGAAACACGTTTTGGGACGCGTCTGGCACGTTTTCTGCTCTGTGTTAACTTAGCACCATTTATAGTATGTTTTGGTTTTATGTTAAGATATTTGTTTTGATTGATATTTGTATGAAGGACATGGGAAATAAGAAGCCATGTTTATTTTATTCCTATATTGTTTAGGTAGTTTTTAATTTTCTATATTTGATTGTAATGAAAGGTTATAAGTAATGTGCCTATGTGCCTATGTGCTAGTTCAACTGAGTAGAACTAAACTAGGCTATCCATAGAAGCATGTCTTGATTCATGTAATAGGAGCATCTTCCTCTCTTACAAGTTATAAATATATATAGAGTTGCATGTGAAATCAAGGAATGGAGAGTGAATGAAATCAATTTCCATTCAATTTTGAAATCAGTTTCCATTTAATTTTCTCTTGTTAAAACGTCTCTGCTTCTCTAGATATCTCTTAATAAGAGCTGTTGAAAAGGGAAATCCCTCAATCTTCAATTCTTCACTTTTCGTTATCGATCCTATTTCCACTTCACAAAGTAAACCCCAATTCAAATCTAGCCACACAACAGCAAGAAATTGAACCAAAAGAAAAGATTTTTGCCGAATCATCCAACTGTTACTATGGAACTCGATCAAGAACGGACTCATGGTCATTGAAAACTAATAATCTAAAAAATCAAAAGGCATCAATCAGTTCATCGTTTTCGTCGAATCGTCAGCTGTCGTATTTCGTTCTTTGTGCCTCCTCTAAACTCTTGCATCGTAGTACTTGTTGGTTATCCAAATTAACCATCCATTGAATTAATTCTTCCAATATCTCTCAAATTTTGTTGTCTGGTTCGATATACACTTTTTGAAATTTAAATTGTTCAAATTCCTCTTACTCAGTAATCATGTTTCTGTTTTTTTTAATCAATTTAGTGGGAACCAGTTAAATCTATAGTTTAAACAATGTTGATTAATACAACAACAACAAAAATCTTTAATCTCAAAAAGTTGGATAAGCTAAAAATAAAATTCAATTAAAATAATAAAAATCAATATAAATAATAATAATAATAATATAACAAATAAGAAAATACTAGTAAAATAATAATAATAATAATAATAATAATAATAATAATAATAGTAGTAAGTAGTAGTAAGATTATGATAATATGCATAAGCCATGCTCTTTGATCCTATGCATTTTCTTACATTGGATTAAACCATCAAAATTCGTGCAAAAGTTGAGCGCCGGATGGAAATTAACGGGCCTTCTCTCCTTTGACTCTTTCTCTTTCTCTCTCTCCCTTTCTCTTTGAATATGAATATCACCCTTACACTTCTCAACCCATGGCGACTCTAAACCCTAGAACTGACGGTGTAATGACCTTGATTAAATCCTCTCAGTTTACAACGAAAATAGATGTTTTCTAGATGAAAATAGTGGTTTTGTGGATGAAAAAAGTGATTTTAATAACATAAATAGGTGTTTAAGTATTTTTTGTGTTTTATGAAAATTAATGGCAGAAGAAGATTAAAGATATAATAAGAAATAGATCATGATAGAAGAGAAGAGAAAGATGGAGAAGAAGAAGAAGAAGAAGAAGAAGAAGAAGAAGAAGAAGAAGAAGAAGAAGAAGAGATAAGGAAGAGAAGAGAAGACAATAATGGAGTTTTGATAAAATTCATTCATTGACATAGAAACAAAACTAACCTCATTGCCTTATATAGACATGCGATTTACATGCCTTAACTAATTACTGAAGTAAAAGTAACTGATTTTCCTAACAATCAGTAGCTTTGATCTCTAGTTGCTACGCCTCATACTCTCCATTATCCAGAGTTGGAACTGTTGGATTAAACTCATCTCTTGTTTGACAATTTGCAAAACACATAAAATACTAACCTTGCACATTAAGTTTTGGTGAAGATCCATGTTAAAACAGGTAAAAACCAATGTCAAACACGCTCAAACATATCCTGGACAAGTCAAGACATGATCAAAGCATCAAGAAAAGGCTTCAAGGCATAAGACAGTGCACAACATTACCATAACGCTTGCCAACTAGTTATAATGAGTTATAGAAGAGTTATGACGAGTTCTAGAAGAGTTATAACGAGTTCCCAAGGCGTCATAACGCCTCAGAAGGAGAGAAAAGGAGCAGATGCTGGATTTTTTCGAGACAAGCGTTACTATAATGCTCCAACAAGACATCACAATGAGTTGTCATCCGTTATAACGCCTCAGCCATGTGTTATAACGAGTTGCTAGAATTCTGACCCACATAGCAACATAAGGGCAAAGTGGGAACAAGCCTAAGGCATTATAACGCCTTCCAACTCTTTATGGGGATTTCTGTAATGCTATGTGTTATTTTCACAGATCCAAGATCCCAAGAAGTGCTCAGCCTATATAAGTGAAGCAAAAACGAACTAGAATATTATCCAAACATTGAGACAAGCTTCCCAACAGTAATTGAGCACTAAAGAGAGCCTGATTCAAGTCTCCCTCAGCTACCTAATCTTGAGAGCACTTATGATAGCTACTATTCACTTAATGTCTGTTCGAGACCATAAACTTTAGCTAATTGTTTAGCCTTTGGTGCACCACATTTGTGTTGTCAAGTGGTGCATCCATGTCCTTGATTATGTTGTCAATCGGATCTTGTTGCGGTGTATTGAGGTGTTGTCTCGTGCAACGTTTTAGAAGAAGAATATTGGCTTACTTGTGTTAGAAGAAGTCAAAGATCGTCTCCGACTCTTTATAAAAGATACTTGATTATAGTGAAACGACACGAAAGACGTTTTATTTCGAGAGACCGTGAATGTAGGCCTAATTTCTTTAGATAGGATGAATTACGTTACATAGCGTGTCACTTGTTCGTGATTACTTTCTCTTCACTATCTCTTTCTCTCTCTTTAGCTCTTTGATCTTAATCTTTGTGATTTGCTCAATTGATTCTTGAAATTAGTTGCTCTATTACTTGGCTAGGTGATTAAGATCTAAAAAAATTAATTAGAATTGAAATCGCTTCCGCACAATTATTTGACCTTAGTCTTACACATTATTTGACAGTATTTAACCCGATATCAACCTTATTACTTCTTTTCGCAACACGAGCATCATTGGGCCTTCATCCTTTATCTCTTTTGTTAATGATGTCTTTTGGCATATCTCTCTCTTGTGAGCCCAACGTTTAATTTTCCTCTCTGATCCGCCATATTTTTTGATAATGCTCCAACGGTCAATTTCAACTGGTACAACTGATATGTACTTGGCAATGCTGCTCCTATCAAATTTGGCTTGTCCTGAAGCCGATGCAAAGAAAATTGACCTTGAAGATTCTCATAGTGCTTCCAGTTTGCCTTTTGATCCTTCATGTTCAACCATTTAACAATAATTTCAATCCCATGTTTCTATCCTTCATAACTAATATGCCCTTTAATATTGCAATCTGTTCAATCTTCAATTTATCCTCGAAATCAGTTAGTGTCCTCTCAATTGAACTAGAGATATTAAAGATGCTTTTAAAAAAGAACAGTTGAAGCCTGAAACATGCCGTTTTGCTGATTAGGCCTGGACATGACTTTGTTCTCACTGATCTAAGGAAAAAATAAACGATAATGATAAAAAGAAATCATGCTGGTTTTTTTAAAGGGACTAAAAATATAGCTAAAAATGATTACAATGCATATTTTTTATTCTAGGATTGATTAGAATCAGGTATGGATAGTCTCCTTTTTATTATGTTCTAACAATGCTGACAATCAAATATCTTCTTATCACACCATGTACTTCAAATTTGATAAATGTTATATATATCTTAAATGAGTTCTTTATTTTGTGTGAATGTAAATGGACACTCTGGTACCAAATGTTTCTACAAATTCCATGCTAGTAAGTACATGGAGGGACATATAAAGAAGGGCAAGTACTTCAGTATCGAACTTTCATGCTAGTAAGCAACTATATAGGTATGATGTAAACGGATCCGCTGTCATTATTGTGATGACAGCGTATTACCATTGAGAGGCTGACAGTGGGACCCACAAAATAATGGCATCCCCCTGAATCAAATCTACAGCGTCGAAATTTAAGACATCGGTTCAAATCTGCTGCCATACAATCGCTGCCATCACAATAATGACAGCAGATACAGATCCTAGGTATGATGAACTGAAGTTCTTTAAATTGTGAAGCAGTCTATAATCCTTCAACCACCAACTAGTTAAATTTAAACCCCCCCAACAATCCCTAACTAAACAATAATTTGTTGGTAAGATCTATATCTATGACAAAATTTTATATATGTTCTCTAAAAGATTACAATACTTAAAGAACTCCACAACAAGCCAGGAAGACTCTGAAAATAAAAAAGTTTAATTTAAAATATGTGATTAAACTAAGTATCAAACCCGAAAAGACTAATGATCCTAAAATTTCAATCATTATAAAACTAGGTGCAAGAACGAATTGAAACAAATCTTATTATTCGATCTGCAATGTGAAGGTTGATCAATGATTAGGGTTAGTTTATTTGGTTCTAATTTGTTGTACATTTTGATTGTAGGAACTTGAAAGAAATCAAATGTAAATCATGAAAAAGAGTTTTAGTTTAATGTTTCATCTGTTACATTTTGGCTTAGAGTTATATTTGTTGTACATTTTGATTGTTGTTGCTGAATTGTGCTCTTTATTTTTCTATACTCAACTTGGTGAATTAAAATTGTTTGTGGTGAATGAAATTAGTTTTGAGAATTTTGGTTTTTATTTATCTTTTATTCAAAATTTTAGTGAAAATTTTTAATTTTGATTTTAATATTTATTTTGATGTTAAAATTTACAAGACAATTTAAATATTTAATGAATTTATCAGTTTAGAGTATACTGATGCAATGATTGGAACATCAAAATTCAAAAAGGTGAAACTGAGCAACTGTGGAACATCAAAATTCTTTTGGACGAATTTGGAACATCAAAATTATGATCGATTAAAGCTTACGAGTAATAAGCGGGTTTGGAAGGGAAAAATCAATCTCAGGATTGAGCTGATATCTGGGCTGAGCTATTATTGTCAAATATGGGCCGAGTATGAGTTCAAGCAAAATTTTGAAATTAATGGGCCGGACTAGATAGGGATCACAAGCTTGCCCATTAGCACCCTTGATTTTTGTTGCAGTTTATCCGTCCCAAACCAAGTCTTATACTCATAGTGGTATGCATTAGTCGGTCATACCTTGAATGGATATATCTCTTCTCCTTCATTGGTAATACCAAAAACTTCACACAAGGTATCAATGATTATTGGTATTTTTTGATTACATATGTAAGTAGTAACACCTCATGGCTGGCTTGTAGGTTTCATATTGGCATAAAGAACACGAATTGGCAACTCTTGCTACATAAGATCACACTCAATGATTAATTGTCATTGTCAATGTTTTATATAGTCTTGAATTATTATCCATGGTTCACCATCCATTTTATTCTCCTCATTGGTTTTGAAATAAAAAAAGGGTTTAGAGATCTTATGATTTTCGTATTTATTACAAAAATTATTGTAATCTTTGCAAAGTTTGAAATATAAATCGATTGGTTAATGAGATTTCCATAGGGTCATACCGTCTAATGGACCTTGAGGATTCTTCCCGAGATCTTCTGAGATTTGTTCTCCTAGATCACAGTGACCGTTCACATGTAGGATTATGGTTTTCTCCAGATATATGTCCTTGTTCAAGTTGAGCCACTGCACGGTTAGGGTTCACTTCTTCATTGTCACCATTTTCTTATGTCTTTGTGGACTTGGTGGTGCCACGAGAAAGATGAGAGCAATAATGGTTGAGAGAGGCATTTTGGATGAGATTGTTGTAAGGGTAGAGATAATTCTGGTTATTCTAGGTTTTCTTAGAGTCGAGTATCTCAATAATAACTGCTAGAGGGGAGAATTTTGATCTTGTCTTGGAATGTTAAAGGTCAGAAAAGAATAAGGGTTTAAATAGCTCCTTCTTCTTGCTTTCGTTACCAGACCGATTATAACGGTCTACATCTGTTACAACAAATTTTCAGGCATTGTAATGGGTCTATGCATCTTTGACTGGTCAAAAAGTGATCTGAACTCTCCAATGACTAGTTTTTCGAACCGGACCCATTGTGACAGGTAATGTAACACAACACTCAAATTTTCTTATTTAATTGTGATTTCATTTGTTGCTATGATTCTAATATGGTCTTTGATATTATAAAGGCTCAATTCAGCTGTGAAATTGTGTTTTGAAAACATGCATATGCTCAGATTGAGTAGTGATTTGGATTTAAAAATCAACCTAACATCACAAAACATATGATTAAATCAAATGGATATTAAATCATATATTTTGCTACACGACTCCCCTTAACATAATACTCAAATAAAATCAAATAAGGGAGAGTTTTGTGACTCTCTATAAATTTGTGAACATCAAGTGGCTCCACATTCTTTTCTCTCTTAAAATGACAAAAACGTTCTTGATGTTCAAATTTCATACAAGATGAACAAAATATAGTCTTGGAGTTAATGCTACTATGATCATATCAATTTGATTCTTAGGTCTTCAATAATTCACCATTGATCTAAATTTCTTATCATAATCATTGAACACATTCCTAGGATTGTAATTGGATTGGATGACACCTTTATATCTCTTTCTTTGATAATTGTTATCAAGTTTCTTGTGATCATTTAACACATTGAATATATCATATCTATCTCTAACATAGAGTTTTGGTGGTTGAGCTCTATGATAGTTGGTAACTCTATAATCATTTCTAACTTTAGATTTATTAATCACCTTTCTAGAGTTAGAATTGTTGAACTTGATTCTCTTGATGTACCTTTTATTGTACATTAAAATATGATTTTTAACACGAGTTGGTTTGTCATTTGGTTGAGATTGCTTTCTTTTGTAGAAGGTTGTTCCTTTACAAACCCAAGTTTAATTTTGTCATGAAGATCTTGACCAATATACGTATTATCATAGTCAATTTTGGTGTTAGTGTTTGATGACTTAACAAACTTAACAAATTTAGAAGCCCACGAATGTGCTTCTTTTAATTCTTTTTCTTTGTCAAAATTGACTTTGATCTCAAAGTCTTTTATCCTAGTTTCTAGCAGTTGAAACATTGTTGTTTAGGGCACATGTGTTGTGCATAGCTATAGACATACTATTCCATTAAGTTGTCATACTTCTTTGAGGTGTTCGTACTCTCGGAGAAAAGAAGCCTCGTAATCGCTTGGAAGGACTCATCGACAAAGGACCTGTTGGAGAGACTTTCGCGATCGTGCAAGGACATCTTTCGATCACTCAAGCTTTTGAAGAAAGGAGTCGACGTTGGAGATGGACAGTAAGTTCACATTTCTGTCCCTTTTATTTTATCTCAAACATGTAGAACGAAGATTTTGAATTGCAATTGTGTGCCATAATTTAGGGAAATGGTATTTGGTTCTACCCTAAATTGAATTGCACCAAATTAAATCCAACAAGTGGCAGAGCCAACTCCGTTGCTTGTGTTTGGAATTTTGTGATTTTCTGGAAATATCGAATTAATTGTTGCAAATTTTTTTTTGCTTTCTTGAATTTGTTGAATAATTATTTTTTGGGTATTTTTAAACTAGAAATTTAAATTTTGTCAAATTCCTCGCTTTTCATGTGAATTTGAAATTGATATTATTCAAATATGTTTATTAATATTTAGAATAATTATTTGTACAAATAAAGTTGATTTTAAGAAAGAAATACAACAATTTAAATGATAATTTCGAAACAGAAATTTCCAGAACAGAGCAAATTTGCACTAAAATCAGGTTCATTGCGGCCGCAATGTATTTAGGAAAAGTCCTCTGTTTTGGAAATTCAGAATTGAAACTGAGAGGTGTCCTGCAGCTGCAAGCAAGACCATTGCGATTGCAATATATTAGGAAAATATCTTTGTTACGGGAAAAATTGATTGAACTGAACATGTTTTATTTCTGGGTTGTTTGGCTGCACAAACATTGAACTAACAGGTGTATTGCGGCCGCAACCTAGGATATTGCGCCCGCAATAGAGCTATTTTATGTGTTTTTCTGGATATCCAGAGAACAAAGAGGGTGCTGAGGTACCTGAAGAAAACAAGAGGCTATATGCTTACATAACAGAGATCAGAAAAAGCTAAGGTCATTGGATATATCGATTCTGATTTTGAAGGCTGCGTAGATAGCATGAAGTCGATATTATGATACAACTATATGATGTCAGGTGGTGCTGTATCGTGGAAGAGTGCTAAACAGACACTTAATAGCATATTCTACTATGGCATGCGAGTTCATTACATGCTACGAAGCCTCAAACCATGGCATGTGGCTCAAGAATTTTGTCACTATACTGTAGATAGTTTCTACAATCAAAAGGCCACTTACATTGATGTGTGACAATAATTCAGCTGTACTTTATGCGACAAACAACAGAAACTCGACCAAGTATAAATACATAAACATCAAGTTTCTGGCAGTAAAAAAGAGAGTGCAGAATAATAAGTTGAAGGTGGAGCATATTGGTACCGACTCCATGATTGCAGATCCCCTTACAATAGCACTACCACCCAAAAAATTTCATAAGCATGTCGCTTACATGGACGTAGTACCTATGTTAGCATAGTTTAGGAAAATGTGTGAGTCTGATTTTGTTTTTGAAGTTTCATGCTATGTAATTTGTAAAAAGTTATGATATATGTAAATTATATTTTGAATCTCATTGTGTTCTCTCTTTAAAGTTTTTTGACCTCACTAAAGTAAATATATAAAGGTGACCCATTCGAAATAGGCACGTAAAATCACACTCTCATGTAATTTCTGAACTATATGACCAAAGTCTAATTCATGTCATCCAGAAGTATTTGGTAATGTGATTTACATCGAAAAAGTCGCCCAAAAAATGTGGTAATTATCATTTAAGTCCCTTGCTGGTATAATTGGTGGACCGAATTGTTTAAGAGATACGAAAAGAATGACATAAAAGTTTAAAGTGATCTGGCCAGATCCAGACATATGTAATCAAATAGACCACACTTGTTCATGTGGAAGATTGTTTAAATTGAGACGTCAATTCCAATAAATAAAGTTTAGACTACGTGTTATATGATTACTACATGCCATGTACTATCATATAACATTATGAGGAGTAATATTTGGGAATACCGTAAATGTGATTAATTCAGTATTCAAGGCATTATACGTATTTCACTAAGATTTTGGGCACAAATGCATATAGAATTAAAGTAAATTAATTATAATTATTAATGGACATATTGATTAATTAAACTATATATTGTTGTTAGTGTAAACTATAAAGTTAGAAATATCGTTTGGGCTAAACCCAACTCAGATTGGATCAAAGCTCAAGCAAAACAGCACAAACGTAAGTCTATTGCGGCCGCAATGTAGTAGGAGAGATTTGGCAACAAATAAACTGATTTTCAGCAGATTGATTGCGGTCGCAAAAGATTCCATTGCGATCACAAGACACGTGGCAGAAAACTGCCAAGTCTGGAATGTCAAGTCAATTACGGCCGCAATGAGATTCATTGCGACTACAATAGACCTATTTCAAGGCAAGTTTTGACTGCCTAGATTTATCGTTATCTTTCTGATTGGATATTATAGCTTTTATACCAAATTTCGTGGAAATATTTGCAGAAGTGAATATGAGAATTTGGAAAATAATTGGAAATAATATAGTTTCAAATATGTCATAAACATTTGATAATTAATTTTGCATCTTTCCAAGATACACTAACGCCCTTATAAATAGAGCCGGGTTTCCAAGCGTTACGGGCAATTGAAACATTGTTGTTTAGGGCGCATGTGATGTGCATAGCTACTGACATACTACTCTATTAAGTTGTCATACTCCGTTGATGTGTTCGTACTCTCGGAGAAAAGAAAGTTCCTTGTAATTGATTGGAAGGACTCATCAGTAAAGAACCCGTTGGAGAGACTTCCACGATCGTGCAAGGACATCTTCCAATCACTCAAGCTTTTGAAGAAAGGGGTCGACGTTGGAGATGAACAATAAGTTCACGCTTCCGTCCCTTTTATTTTATTTCAAACATGTAGCACGGAGATTTTGAATTGCAATTGTTTGTCGTAGTTTAGGGAAATGATATTTGTTTCTACCCTAAATTGAATTGCACCAAATTAAATCTAACAACACCACATTCCTGCCTTGAACTATCCTGTCCTCATTCATTTTTTTTCTCAAAGCTTATGCCTCATTTGATAAGCTTGGTGAGAAGATCATTTTTCTTGAAAAACACTTGATAGAAGTTTTGGTATATGTCTTCTCTTGACTCAAACTTATATGTAGGATTGTATGATAATTATGCAGGTAAGGCCAATGATTTGGAGGAATTTGAGCATCTTGCTTCTTTGTGGTTCTCCTCATGTGAGCATTTGTAAATACACCTATTCGGGATGATTTGTGAGACCTTTGGCTTGTAGTGCTTAATAGAGCTCGTCACATAATCTCATCCCAGCTTTCTAGAAACCATTCGTAGAAGCTTGCTTATAAAATCTTCATCACTAATGTTAGAGCCTACTTCAACAAATTTATTTCTCAAAGAGACAAGTCTAAAGTATAGATTCCCAAAAGACTCAATTTTCTCAAATTTTATGTTATCTAATTTTGTGGTTAATTCCACTTTACGAGTTTTTTTCGTGTGTTCATTACTCTCATATCTAATTAATAATGCATTCTAAATTTTCTTAGTATTTGTGGATTAAGAAAAATGTAAAGCAGTAATTTCATGAATTAAGCTAAGTATGGTGTTAATAGCATTGTCATTAGAGTACTTACGGTTTTTGAACTCTTTGGTTAAAGAAATACCATCGACTTCATACTTAGATGTCCAACCGACCTGTATGACATCTTAATTATGAGGTACACACGTGTAATCTTACATCAACTTTCTTAATCATCCTCTCGCTAAGTAAACAAGATTTTTTAGGATTAGAACTAGATACACTCATGAGTCCACTCATGTTTAAATCATTAGATAAATAAATTACATTCTCTTTTTTTACAATTTAATTATTTATCATTTTTTCATGCAATTTAAAAAATTAGTGTAATTCATTGATCATTTAAATCAAGAATACACAATCAAATAATGCAGATTTTTTGAGTAAAAGACAAAACCCTTCTGTTTTGTTGTCAGGCAGATCTACAGATGCCAGCGCAAATAAAAAAGAAATACACGAATTATACAACAAACACAGTTAACTAAACAGAACCTCTCCCAAAGCGTGATTAGCGAGAAAGAGAGAGAAAGTGAAGAGCCCGAGGGGAGAGAAAGATAGGGACAATGGCGAAGAAGGAAGGGTTAGGATGGATCGAGTGGGCCCGGGGTTGGTGTAGCATCGTAGGCGAGTTCCTCTTCCAACGAATCGTGGCCAGCCACGTTGAAAACCCTCTTCCAATACCGCCCATGGATGGTGCCACGTGTATCGTCACAGGTGCTACCTCCGGCATAGGGCTCGAGATCGCCAGGTAATGTGATCATCAAAATTTATTAGGACCTAAATGTAATTTTTAGTGCTTAATCCGGGTGCCTCGTGCGTCAGTTTTTAATTCGGGGACATTTGCCAATTTTTTTTAATTATAGTGTTAATCGGAGCCTCCGTATTTTGCACTTACTGCTAGAAAAAATCGCTAGTAGTATAGCGTGTGTTCATTCAACTTCGTTATCTTCAATACTGTGAACCCAGCGCCAGTTTATTTTTCATTTTTCCTTCCTGTTTGATATTTTGAAGGCAGTATGGCATATAGCTAATGACGAAATTTTGATATAAAATTTAAGAAATGTTAGATATGTTTTAAGCTTTGAATCACACGCTAGTACTGACTACTGTCCAAGACTTCTGTGTCCTTGCGGCAATTTCATTGGAATTAGTTTGGAACTTAAAGTTTAACCAGAATAGAGGAAAAAAATTAATTGAGTTTCAAATAAATTGAAGTTTCAATATGTTTATATATTTATTGAAACAATAGGAGATATCCATGTACTGTTAATAATTGAAGATGTCCTTTACAAGAATAAAAGGGCTCTGTTGAGAGGCGGAAACAATAGGGCACCTGAAGTTTATTTTCAGTTTTTTATTGTTAACGGAAACTCAGGACTTCTCTAATCTGTCTTTACCTTTTGTGCATAAAAGACAGCTAGCAGAAGCTGGTGCTCATGTAGTGATGGCTGTCAGAAGACCCAAATCGGCACATGATCTGATTAAAAAATGGCAATCTGAAAAGGGCGAGTTTGGTATTCTTCTAAATATAGAGGTTCATATAATTCAAAACACTAATCAAACTACAAGTTCATTATAAAATGACATTTGAAGATATCATCAGTCATGATCAAGAGGCTGTAAGAAACATTGAGAAGTACAAAAAAAAAGAACGATCTCAGTGTTATTGATACTTCAAGTACTCAAAAGTAAATTATTGTTTGTTCATTTACTGAAATTATTATATGAAATAAGGTGATGGAGCTGGACCTACTCTCACTCGAATCAGTTGCAAAGTTTGCTGAAGCATTTAATGGTCGACAAGCACCATTACATGGAATCATAAACAATGCCGGCATTTTTAGCATTGGTGGTATGTAAAATCCTTAATATTTTGTAAACTTCATTGTTTCTGTGTGTGAGATCCAGTATTATTTTTTATAGGAAAAGTTAAAACTGCAAAACATGTAAAACACCTTCATAACTACTTGAGAAAGGACCATTCTGCTGCCATAGGTTCTGGCTGCCACAAGGTGCTGCAAAATCTTAACTGTTAGATGTTAACTAGATGTAAGGTCCAGATTTATTTGTGGGTCAAAGGGATAAATTAAATGCTGCACGTCCTTCTATTGCCCATTGCTTCACTTTGCATTAATGAGAGAATATGAAAAGTTTACTATGTAAGAGAGAGAGAGAGAGAGAGAAAAAGAACATACTATTTCTCTCTCTGCGCGACTACCATGGACGATAGCTAAAATATGTAAGTCACTACGTAAGTTTCATTAAAGAATTGGACTTCAGTTGCAAATCTGATGCTTCTCAAAATAAACTTTTTTCTTTCTTAGTTACATCATGACATAGTACATTTGTTTTCTCTATTGGTGGATATAGTTGCCTTTTCACTAAACTGAGGAGTGGATAGTCTTTTTGTTACAAAATTAATGTCTCGCTCTATTTCTTAGGAAGAGTCTATGCTCTGGACATATTAATTTAACCTTTTAGATAGTTTTGTATTAACAAACATATCTGTTCTCTATACTCTTTATCTAAAACCAAATCCTACTGAACTTTTATAATTAATGAAAGGCTTGAGAACCTTCAAAGAATTTGTTGGAGCAAATAAGTTCTGCTACATGCCTTTGACTTTTATCTTCCATGTCAAAGAATATGAGGGTGTGGCATGGAAATATAAAGTGAGATCTCATTTAAAAATTTAATGTTAAATGGCATTGTGTAGCATGAAATGATAACAGGGAAGGTTTAGTTGGGATGGGGTGGATATTAAACCAAGCATTAATTGGGCAAATTAATCAGAGTCACTATTCAGTATAGGTCATCTAATGGTAAGGATCTATCACATTTGATGTCACCAGAACCATTCCTCATTGATGAAATTGCCAAAAGTATACCTAATTTCTCACCTATTCTTAAGGTCTGCAGTTTGTTATGCAATTACAATTATGTAACTGTTCTGGGCCACATCTGCCCACTAGAATACCAATAGTGACAGATCAGCCAATAGGTTAACATTTTAAGTTTGCTTGTTTTAAATACATCAGATTTGGTTCTTTTCGTATTTCTCCATTAATAATACAGGATCAGTCAGCATTGAAAATTTACTTTAATCTAAGAAAACCTTAAAGTAAGTACTAAACAGGTCAACCTAACTGACATAGTTTTGATTGATGTATCTGGCATCATTATTGAACTGCTTAATAATAAGTGAACTAGTATTATAATCTTTACAATATATATCTTTATCTAAAGAATTGAATAGTTGAAGAAGGATTTTTTTATTGTAGAGACTCAGAGATTTTCTAAAGACGGGTATGAAGAGCACATGCAAGTGAACCACCTGGCACCAGCTCTCCTCTCGATGCTCCTTATTCCTTCTCTTCTCAGAGGCTCTTCGAGTCGCATCATCAATGTTAATTCTGTTGTAAGTATCCTCCTCTGCACCATCCCCAGCAGATACACACACAAGACACAGATGGTTGGTAATAATAACATGAAAAGATCAAACAAAATCTCATAAGAAGAAAAAATTATCCACAGATATTACCAATCACACCAAAAGTCACACATTATAAGAAAGAGGTGGTTATAAAATCATGAAATGATTTCCTCTGTTGAAATTGTTTTTTTTTAAATAAGTGGGGAGCACTCACCACTTCATTTTTATAACAAAAATGAAGTTGCATCTAACATAGAACAATCAACATGTCATCAACCAACAAACACTCACACTCTATACCCTATACTAATCTAATCCCCTTGATTAAATCTAAACACAATAACAGTACTAGTGTAATCGCATGATTTCTATTTATCCCTTGGTTCCACAAAATTGTCTTCTATCATTATCCCAATCCGATCTAAATGTTCGACATCTGGGTATCCACATATCCCGTATTTGCCAGCAAAGCATCTTGTACCTCTACCAATTGCCGTTGCCGTTGCTTAGCCAGCTGTCGCATCGAACTAAAGCAAAACTCGTCCTAAGATCGCCCGGGTTATTCTCTGCTTCACAATCCCGAATCACGCTTCATCACAGCTCGATTGCGCTTCGCACATGTCCACGAGCAAATCGCCAGATGCACTCATCCCTCCTTGCAGACACGATCAATCTTGAACACCCTTGTCACATCTCTCACAGCTCACAATCAATCCCGATCCTCACCATAGCACCATACTCTGATCATTCATAGTATCAAGATCCCCTCACAAATCATCAATCTTTGCCCTCGACAACAATCACCCTGATTCCGAAAATGAAACACTTCTTGCACATGTATCTAGTAGGTGCTCGTTCGATCAGCAACGATCACATCATTGAACATTAACGATCTCATCTGGTAGGTGCTCGTTGTTGATTTGATCTCATCATCGATCGTAGGTGCCTCATCATCAATCTGGTAGGTGCCTCATCCTCGATCTGGTAGGTGTCTCATCAACGATCTCATCATCGATCTGGTAGGTGCTCGTTTGATCAGCAATGATCTGGTAGGTGCTCGTTCTTGATTTGATCAGCAACGATCTCAGCCCTCTCCTGTGATCGATCTCAGTCATCGTCTAGCAACTATCAGAGCATCGAACAACACTCATCTCATCAGCGATCTCGATCTAGCCTCAGATCTCGCACTTTTTCAGAGATCCTTCTGTGACCTGAAACCAAGGGGAGAAGAGAAGAGAGAAGCGATAAGTAGAGAGAAGACGGGGGAGAGGGCAGGAAGGGGGAGGGTTTGGAGGCGGGGGGAGGCCTGAGGCGACCTCCTCCGCCTAGGTTTTCGTCAGATCGCCCTTTTCCTTTCTTTTTTCGCTCTTTCGCTCGCCTGTGCCGTTCGAATTGTTTTTTTGCATAACGTTAATTACTTTCAAATCATTTTAAAGTAATTCTGTAGCATTTATACTAGTTCTTAGTAAATTGCTTGACAACATTTTATTATTTTCCTGGGATATTTTCATGAGGACTTCTAATGAATATCCCTAAGAGGAAACCACTCTGAAAATAAATGGTATAAATATTTTTGGATGTTCATAATATGTTTCATCTTTATGGGGAGGTTCATGCTATGTGTCATTACCAGTGCAACATCTTTGAAGTAGTAGTCTAATTTTCACTGTAAGGCATTTTCTCTAATGATATTAATGTATGTATTTCAGATGCATTTTGTGGGGTATGTTGACTCAGAGGACATGAACTTGACATCTGGCAAGCCCAAATACAGTAG
>CAXKVX010003736.1:0-14944 GCA_964058865.1 Eleocharis quinqueflora | reverse complement strand
ACACAATCAACCCAAACAATTCAAGAACAAGTGTTGGTCAGTTGATGTTCATAACCACACTGGATTTGGCCTTAATCCACGGGTTTTACCAAGCAAACAAACAAGCGTTCAAGAAAAGACACACAATTCATTCAATCCAAATAAAAATCACAATAATCTACTAATAAAAACAATCATCCATCACAATATCTTTCCCTAGCCCCAAAGGGACTAGGGACTACTCATCCATACAGCAAACACACAAAACAAAATCAGAAAAGTAAGAGTTCATAGCGACAAAACCGATAAAACCCTTAGACTTCAGAATCTGTCTTGCAGGGGGTCTTCACGGGCTTGGATCTCTCCAATGGTGTGAAGGACCGAGGTAGAACAGTGCTTCCAGGCCTTCTCAGGTCTCTGGTGGACAAGACGGCGCCCCTAGGTCTCAGAATGCCCACCTCGTGAAAGACCTAGAAAGGGGTAAATATAGCCTGGAGGCGCTGGAAGTTACCATAACTGACTTGCGGCCCGCATGATGTGGCTTGCGGCCCGCATGTGAAGCTATCTTGCTGGCCGCAAGAGTGGCTTGCGACCCGCAAGAGGAATGAAATGTGCTCAGTCAGCTGCCGCTCTAATCCAAGGTCCGTAATCGCTCAAAATGCATCCAAATGCTCCGTGTACCTGAAATAAGACCAAAGAAGAGCAGTGACCAAGAACAAGGCAGATAACAAGTCTAAATGCATATAAAACACGGATTTTAGGATGAAACTGGGTACAAGTCAAGGCAAATATGTGCATATAAATGCAACGCATCAGCTCCTAACTTAATTTAATTGTCATTTTTACTTAGTCAAAGTTTCCGTGCAGTGTCCTTGCTGCACGACAAGTGGATGTGAATTATGTCTCTATTCCTTTGTTAAATGTTGTGTGAGATTCTAAGTGTTCTACTACTTCCCATTTATTTGACGTCAGGACGATATGCTACAGAACATCAATAAAGAATAGCACGAGGAAAACATGTTATAAATTCAACCACTTTTAGTCGGACTTTTAATTAAATTAAGCAAAGAAGGAAATAAAATATTCTAATAATTATAGATGCCTATTATTATTGTGCTTATAGAGAAATTGATAAATATATTTTATTAAACGCTTACTTAGTCATAATTGTGTGTTTCATGTGTAATATTTAATTTGGTGCGTGTTTGTAATTGGTGTGATATAGAGAAATTGATCAATATATATTATTATGCATATAATTATACTTAGTCCATTTCTGTCGATAGCGTGTGATATTTTACTAATATATTTATATATATATACATATATTATATTTAACTTGTTTTATTATTTAATTAATCATGTTATTATAATTAATCAATTAACTTAATCGTCACGTATAATTGTAAGTCAAGTGTCATTAAGTCAGATGCGTTGTCGTTCCTAAACAAATATCATACTATATAGCTATGTCATATATTATATGTTATATTGTTTTGTGCTAAATATAGTATAGAAAATACATAAAAACACAAGTTGGTTTATGTTAATTATTTAAGATTTGTTTGTGTTAATCCTGGAGTGGGATCAGAAGTCCGTACTCGTGCGTCATAGCCGAAGCTCGTGCTGCACGGACTTATGGTCGTCATTTCCCAGTATACCTTTCTCAGTCCTTTTTAACTCTTCCGGGTCTAGTTACTAAGTATTATGGGCCGAGCCTCTAACTTTGTAATATCTGTTTATACCCAACTCGGTCCAAATTAGGGCCCAGGCCCAAAATACTTATAACTATATATTTCCTTCTATCTTATTAATTAAAGCCGTGTAGTATCTGTTGGGCCCGATGGGCCCAATAGGCCTAATATCATTTTTAATTCTTTAAGTCCAACAAGGGTCAGAGGCTTAGTGGGCCTTAACAGCCCAAAAGCCCCATTTATATTTCCTTTTATTCATTCATTTTGAAAGGTCCAATAAAGGCCTAAGGCCCAAATCGAAATCCTACAGGCTCAGGCATTACTCTGAGCCCGTACACTCGTATAATACCTACAGTATCAAATCCAGCGCGTGAGATGCCACTGTACTGGCGCCGGCATGCCAGTACAGTGACGGGGTCATGCCAGTATAACCACAAAGGCTGGTAACAATGCCAGAAACAACCGAATCCCATTTTCAGTTTAGTTTGTACCGAGAAACAAAGTCACAATCGCAGATCAAGCTAGGCATGTGTTTCACTCCACAAGAAACTATACAGTGCTGGCACAAATATCAGAAAGCATAATAGTGCATAGGTGTTGGTAAGGGTCTGGTCTCTGGCCGATCCAGTAAACAAGGCAACAAGCCAACAATCCAAGCATACTTAACCCAACAAAACAGAGGCAACAAGGCCAAGCCCCAAATTAACACCGACAGTGGCTCGATGGCCACTGTCATCAAGATGCATCAACCCATAACTCCAACTCTCCCCAACCCCTCAAACAATAGAGTTAACAGCACAGGGACTAACAGATCGAAAGGCAACACAACAAGCAAGCAAGGCAGCAAATACAAAAACAACAAAAGCAAGTTGCGTATAAGGTTTGCTGCGTTTACCAGAAAGAGGGAGGTTCGAGTGACAAGGCTAGGGTGGCAAACTCAGCCTCCACAACGCCACCGAGCTGGCCTCTCCTGCTCTACCTTGCTTCCCCCTTGTGAACAACACGAAATTTCACTCCTTACGGGCCTTACGGATTGTGTCTATACTCAACACATGAGCAGAGAAACCAAAAAGGGGCAGGGAAGCGTAGGCAGGGCTATTTATAGCCAGGAGACCCAGCAGGGGTGTTGGGTGGCTTGAGTAGAGTCTGGCTCGAATAGTGACAGTCGGGTGTCAGGGTGAGCTCGGTCAGATCAAATCTGTCAACGCACAGTGAAATGGCCTCCTTCGTCAAGAAAAAGGGGGAGCGGGGAAGCGGTAAGGTCGTAGGATAGAGAAGAGAGAGTACGGGTTCGATCCAGGGTAGTGCAGGGAGAGTGCGGCGGGTAATGAGTGAGGAGAGCTCGCTATTGTGAGACGAGGTTGAGTACAAAGAGTACCAGGAGGTGACAGAAAGGAGAAGAGGTGAAAGGGAAAATTTAATGCGAGGTGAGCGTGACAGGGGGAAAAGGAAGACAGAGGCAGATTTCCAAGAAGAAAAGGAGGGATAATTGAGTGCGAGAGAGAGAGAGAGAGAGAGAATAAGGAGTCAGAGGGGACAGCAGAAAGAGAGAGGAGAGAAGGCGTGCTCTCGGGAAGGTAAATGAGAAGAAATTAATTCCAGAAAAGGTGTAAGCATTAATTGTCTAAGGCGAGAAAGAGAACATATGCGATAGTAGAGATGACGGGGCAGAAGGCCATTGGTCAGAGGGAAAAAACGGGGCAGAAAACAAGAGAGATAGGCATTAAAGAGGTGGGGCCAGCGCAGCGCATGGTTCCAAGGAGATCAGAAATATGGGAGAATAAATCTGTGGCAACAGACCTTCTGTGACCTCACCTCAGCAGGTTTTGTATGCCTAAGCGTGTTGCTAATCGTTTTTTTGTACTGAAAATGAGTTATGGCGTCTCCATATGTTGAATCTCCGAGTTAGAAACTTAAATGGTACTGTTTATTTAGTTTTATTAATTTACAATTTCTCATTCATTGTTATATCATTTTATTTTTCAGTGTTTATTATTAAACTTGAAATTAAGCTTTTCTTAACGTAAATCCGCGAAATTTTTATGATTAATTAGGGTTTTTAATTTCTCAAAATTTCACGGGTTTTCACAACCACGTTGAGTCTGATTTGCGATCGGAGAAACGCGCATCTAAAATTTGGCTCCACTATCAACTTATATCTTAATTTGTAACTTTTTATCATGTGTTTGTGTCAGAATCAATTTTGAATCGCTCGTTTCTCGGATCGCAAATCAGACTTGACGCGATGTTAATAGACTCGGATATTTACAGCTTGATTATTTGAGACGATAAAAAAAAACTAATTACAGTCTCGACGAGCGCAGTCAAAGTCGTTACAAAACTTACCTAAATATAATCCAAGAGTTGTATTAAATTTTTAATATTTTAATATAAAATTTTTCAACGTTCAAAAGTTGATTTTTTTTTCATAATTGACCTTAGGAAAATAAAAATAGTATTTATGACTTTTAATTTAAATCTTTTGTAGCAATGACCATATTTTATAACATTCAGGTTCAAATGTGTTTTTCAGACGAATACGATTAGCAATACAAATTCTAAACTAAAAAAATATTCTGCTCGCTAAACATGTGGACGTTTAGAAAACACATTTGAATCTGAATGTTATAAAATATGGTCATTGCTACAAAAGATTTGAATTAAAAGTCATAAATACTATTTTTATTTTTCTAAGGTTAATCATGAAAAAAAAATCAAGGTTTGAACGTTGAAAACTTTTTATATTAAAATATTAAAAATTTAATACAACTCTTGAATTCTATTTAGGTAACTTTTTGTAACGACTTTGACTGCGCTCGTCGAGACTGTAATTAGTTTTTTTTTTATCGTCTCAAGTAATCAAGCTGTAAATATCCGAGTCTATTAACACCGCGTCAAGTCTGATTTGCGATCGGAGAAACGAGCGATTCAAAATTGATTCTGACACAAACACATGATAAAAAGTTACAAATTAAGATATAAGTTGATAGTGGAGCCAAATTTTAGATGCGCGTTTCTCCGATCGCAAATCAGACTCAACGTGGGTGAAGTAGACTCGAATATCTACAATTCGATGGCTTGCGATCATAAAAAAGAATTAATTATGATCCCGGAGAGAGTAGTCGAAGTTTGTAGAAAAAAAATGCTAATCATACTTAATATTTTTTGTAACAACTTCAGCTAAGCTCGTCGGCATCATAATTAACATTTTTTTATCGTCGCAAACCATTAACTTGTAGACATTCGAGTCTACTTCCATTGCGTCGAGTCTGTTTTGCGATCGGAGAAATGAGCAATTCAAAATTGAATCCGACGCAAACTCATGCTAAAAAGACTAATTAAGATATAACTTCAAGATGGAGCTAAATTTGAGATGCACGTTTCTCTGATCGCAAATCGGACTGAACGTGGTGGAAGTAGACTCGGATATCTACAACTCGATGCTTTGAGACGTTAAAAAAAGTTATTTAAAATCCCGATAAATGCAGTCGAATTCGTTACAAAAACTTACCTAAATACAACCCAACTCATCAATTAAAATATTAATATTTTATTATTAAACAATTCAGGCCGCATAATTCATTTGAAGGAATTCGTAACTGATTCCGGAGTTACTCCGGATGCTGTGATTCCGGAGTTATTCCGGAGTCTGTGATTCCGGAATGGCTACTTTGATGATTTTGGTTCGAATTTTGTCAGTTTCGTGTTTTTTTATTTTATTTTGGTTAATAAAAAAAATTTCGGATTATTGCCCCACTAAATTTGTTGGATTGGATTCAGACGTTCCCTTGTTGAAACGGTCTCTTTTGCTTGCCAGTAATTTCGTATGTGGTTGTACAATGTACGTATATTCTTAATTATTTTCATTTTTCATTTTTGGATTACCAGGTTTTCTGTTTCTTGATAGCAACATTAATTCCAATGGTACAAATTCCCCACAATTTGTAAGTAGGTTAACGGAGACATTTTTGTGGAGATCAAAAGAGGATTCAAGCTTTATTAGGAATCATTTCAATTTTACTACGATTAAAGAGAATTCAAGGAGACTTTTAACTTTTAAGTGGAAAATATATGCAGAGGGGAATCAATTTTTTTATCAACATATTTTGGACGGCCCAGAAAAAATATCAATATAATTTTTTCGGTCCACATTTCATGAAATATGTTTTTTTTTATGGTATGGCTTTTAATAAGAACTATATTTCAATAAAGTGTCATAATCCGTGTAATTTTTGTCAAAATCTGCATATGCTTTTACCTCAAGGACAACTGTATTTTATTGTATTTTATTATTATAAAGTTATTGTTTCATATGTTTTGTTGACTGCATCCGTCTACAATGATTCATAGTAGAAAAGTATTTTTACTGCACAAAGGTCGTGTTGTCGAGATTCTGAATGAACTAGAAAAGCCTTGGAATCTAATTTTCATAGAATTCAAGAAATCGAAAAATGGATAAGTACACATAAAGATATTGTTGTTTTCTTATATAAAGGTCTTGCTGTCACGTTTCACAATGAACTAGTTTGTCAGGTTGTGGATGATTTTTGTTTCATTGGAAATATTTCAGAATTTCGTTTTCATTGAATTCAAGAAATCTAAAAACATATCAATAGACCAGAATTATTTCTGTTTTAGTGCATAAAAGTCATGCTGTCAGGTTTCAGAATGGACCAGTTTAATAGTCTAATTTGTAGGGCCTATAGGCTATAACTGAGTTCTGTTTACTTTTCTCAATGATTTTAATTTTGTTGGAAAGATCTCTGAAATTAGTTTCTATTGAATTCAGAAAATTAGAAAACGGATAAGTATACATAGAGTTATTAATGTTTTACCGCATAAAGTTTATTCTATCAATTTTCAGAATGCATTCCAAATTGACAGTTGTTAAGTTTAAACGTGTGTATATATTTGTAGGCTATTAGGAATATATTCAATGACTATATATATATATATAGAGAGAGAGAAGGAATCCGTAGCCTTTTTTTTTGTAGCCTCCAGCAGCCTCCGCCATCAAAACCAATAAAATCGTTGATCCGGACCGTTGAAATTTTTTTTCATACTAATATAAACTCGAAGACCAAATTTTATATATTTTTTTGAATTTTTTAACTATTTTATCGGATTGGTTGAAAATTAGATGTCTATAGATTGTTAGATAAATACATTTTCAACCCCTCCGATAAAATTAAAAAAATATTCAAAAAAAATGTAAAATTTGGTCTTGAAGTCTTCACTAGTATGGAGAATATTTTCAACAGTTCGGATCAATCATTTTCATTGGTGTTGATGGCGGAGGCTATCGGAGGCTACGGATCCCTTCTCATATATATATATACTTAGAGAGAGAGAGATAGGCTAGGGTGCTCCACATCCATTATCTCCAATTTGAAAATTCCAACGACCGATCCGAACCGTTCAACATGATCTACATATTAAAATCTACTTAGAGATTGAATTTTATATTTTTTTGAAATTGTTTGCTATTTTTTTAAAGAGGTAGAAAAGTTGCTAATCAAACGATTTCTAAACCAACAAAAATTGTGATTTTCAAACTTCTCTAAAAAATAGCAAAAAAATTCAAAAAAAATATAAAATTCAATCTCCAAATTGTTTTAAATATGTAGATCATGTTGAACTTGTATATGAGAAAATAAAGTATTCATAGTACCAGAGGTAATTTAAAAGATATATGTACTCTTTGTGGTTCAAGTTCGCATTGATTGATAATAAAAATAAAAATTCCCTCGAGGTACTTCATGTTGCTTGCTAAAATGAATATTGAAATACTAAAAATGTGCTTTATGTTTTAGGCAACAAAAGCGACATATAATATATTCGTTTTGACTCGGTTGTTGTTTATATATTTGGTGATGATTTGTGGAGTTATTATTTGTTGCTTTCATTAGCAGATCTGCCCCATAAAATATTGAAAAGTAAATAAATATATACATTGCTTAATAAGCAAGGATGATCTTTATATAAAATTAATACAGTGTTTAAACCGCAAAAGCCAAATTACATGACGAATTAATCGAAGGTTGACAGATTCTACATCGGCTTTCTTGACGCCTATTTCTATATAATTTCATGAATGAATAAAGTATTCAAATTTTTTAAAAGATATGTGCTATATATTCATAATTAATCTGGCGACAGACGACCATTCTTTGGATATATATATATATATATATATATATATCATAATTTCTCGGTTCCTTCCTTGACCCCATTATCAAAGTACTGTTAGAACTACAAGTCGTACTTCAATAAATTTTTAAAAATTGACACGATAGAGACATACATGCAATCGGTGAGAAAAATCAAAGCAATGATTATTATCCAATTATCCTTGAGACATGGATTACAAATAATAACTGTAGTTCAATCATTTCATCTGAAGCTCAAAAAGAAAAAAAAAGAGGAACAATAATAAACTTACATTCCCCAAAAAATATAAAAATAATAGACAATAATGAGTGTAGTTTTCCTGGAATTAGATTTTAGTTAGCCATTTCGTATCTAAGGAATTTGAAGGGGGAAGGGTTTATTTCAATGATTTCTTGAAGAATCTCAACTGATATCTATGATGTCAAATTGCCAATAATAATCAATTTTTAAATGAAGCAAGTTCATGTATTTAGCCGACAGCTTAGATAGATGATATTGCTGTAATGCAAGAGTTCTTATTTGTGTAATTTAATTTTAAAAAATGAATCAAATGCTCAATAAATACAGAACTAATACTCTATGATTTGGTAATATCAAATAGTGTTTCTTTCTACTAACGTCGGTAAACTCAAAAAATAAAAAAATATCTATATTGCTGTCATGACACTTGTTTGGAGGTCAAAAACAAACAAAAAGAGGGAACAACTGGGGACAAAGAATTGCTTCGTCAAAGAGCCACAAATGCATTAGAACTTCTCCGCTATAGCTGCTGTACTGGATGATAATAACTAATCAATATCTACTGACTACTGATTTAGCATTTTTTATATCAGTCCTTGATTTTATTCGACCTTGTTTCATTTTTTTTAAATAACAAAATGCAGTTTATATATAACATCAAGGACTCGTAGTATATCAGAGTTCAAGGAATGGCGTATGCTTTTGTCTTAACTAGATGTATCTAGAGTTGTCAAACGCACGAAACAACGACATGAATATCTATTTGCGTTACCGTTGCTTTTTAAGAGCATAACAATTTTCTCTTGCGTTAAACGTTGCGTTTAACAAACGTAAGATTTTTTCATACATTTAACGTCGCGTTTAAATAAATGGTTAAAACGTTAAAAACGTTCATTTTTTAACGTTTGCCAAATGCATAACAGAACAAAAAAATAAAGTTTACATCCTATGAAAGTTACAAATTTCTAAAATAAGAAGGACCTATGAAAAAAGTTACATGAATACTTAAAATAGATTAAGAGAAATTTATTATATGATTGGATTCGATATAAACTTCATCATAAAATTCACGTCATACACACTCTATATCCCACAAATTCTAAAATTAGAAAAGTCGTGAGCCATTTTTTCCATAACAAATGGTTGTGATTGAGTTTGAATCATAAAATAATATTTTTATGTTGATTTCAATCAAGGAGAGATAATAGATTCTTTCATGTGAATGTGAATGCAAAAACTATTCTTAGTTAGGGGTGCACAAAATAATCGCGGCTCGTGACTCGTTCGTATTCGATTCGTGTTCGTCTTGTTATTAACTCGTTTGCTAACAACTCGAGCCGTAAAAGAGACGAGCTGGCGAGCTCGTTTACAAACGAGACGAACTCGAGTTTTATCCAGCTCGGCTCGTCTGGGTTCCGATACATTATCGAGTGGTATCTGCACCGTTGATTTAAACACCACCCTAGATCCAACCGACAGAATACTTAAATATAAAAGCTTGAGAACCTGTGCCCATGCCCTAGATCCAGCCTCCACTCTCCTGTTCTCCATCTCCACTCTCGAACTCTCGGCTAGATCCAAGCGATTCTAGCCTCTCATCCACCTCCACTCTCGATCTCTTTCTCCTCTTCCACTCTCCACTTCGCTCTAGTCCAGAACGACCAGAACCCAGTCACGAGGCGATCCAGACTCCATGGTTTAGCCCTCTCCTCCACCTCCACTCTCGATCTCTTTCTCCTCTTCCACTCTCCACTTCGCCTTAGTCCAGAACCCAGTCGACACCTCACAGGTCACAGCAACCCTGAATGGCTGAATCTAGCTTTCGCCTCTTCCTCTCGAGCCACGACGGCACCGGAACCAGCAACCCTAAATCTTGCTCTCTCAGAACCCAGCAACCCTAAATCTTGCTCTCTCAAACTCCAGCACCAATCGCCACTCGCCAAAGCCCAGAAGTCCAGAACCCAGCAAGGCAGCAACCCTATCTAGCTTTCTATCATCTTCCTCTCGAGCGACAGCGACGCCAGAACCCAGACACCTCTCCTGCTGTTGAGTTATCCAGCGACGACGACGACACAGGTTATCTAGCTCTCTATACTTTTCATTTTTTCTGGTTCATGTATATTTTTTTGGGTCTAAAGTGTATCATAACTAAGGTTCTTTGATGCAGTTTCTTTTTCTGGTTCATATTTCTTTTTCCTGGTTCATGTTTTTTTTTTCTGGTTCATGTTTCTTCTACTATTTTTTTTGGTCTTTGATGCAGTTAAGCAATGAAAGTTAATTTTTGGTCATTGATGCAGTCATGCAGTTCATGTGCCTATATGTCTTATACTCTTTTACGTCTATATATATTTTATAACTTTTTCATTTATTTCAAGAGAAATGCTGAAATTAACATATAGTGAATCTCTTCTATAGGTCGCATAAGTCATAAATGTTCATCTCCTAGAGGCCAGAGCCAAAGCACACACGCCTTTGCTGGACGTTGATGTCGAAGTCTTGAGCAAGGTGCGTCTTTTTTCTACTATAAGATTTTTTGTTTTGTTTATCAAGCCTGACTATTCATCTTGAATATCTATAACATAAGTCTGACTATTCTGATATTCTGCAATGTTGATAGTCTGATATTCTGATAACTATTCTGATATTCTGATGACTGTTCTGATATTATGTTTTTCTGATGTTTGTTCTGTTATGTTCTGATTTTTCCAGCAAGCTACAAAGGCACATAAGACCTCAGATTTTTCCAGCAATTCTCCAAAGGCACAATCAATTAAAGGCAAGTTCCAAATGTTTGTAGTATCAAAGTCACTCTTTGTATCAACTGTTTGTAATCTGTTTGTAATTTGTTTGTAACAGATAGTGAATCTCAGGTTGTTTGTAACATTCAAGTTCCAACTGTTTGTAATCTGTTGGTTGAGTATCAAAGTCACTCTTTGTATCAACTGTTTGTAATCTGTTTGTAATTTGTTTGTAAAAGATAGTGAATCTCAGGTTGTTTGTAACATTCAAGTAATCAAGTTCCAACTGTTTGTAATCTGTTGGTTGAGTATCAAAGTCACTCTTTGTATCAACTGTTTGTAATCTGTTTGTAACAGATAGTGAATCTCAGGTTGTTTGTAACATTCAAGTTCCAACTGTTTGTAATCTGTTGGTTGAGTATCAAAGTCACTATCAAAGTCAAGTTCTAACTAAAATGAAACTGAAAGTGAATTAAAGGCAATCTGTTTATATCAAAGTCAATCTGTTTTGTTTCATTTCTTTCATATTAACCTTATGTTTTTTGTTTGTAACAGCCATGTCCTCAGATGTTGTTGCGACTAATGCCGAAGAAATCAATTCAAGTGAAACTGAAAGTGAGAACAACAAGAAAGAGGCAGAGCTCACTGATGTGAGTAGCGAACCGGCTCAAACTCCTAGTGGCAGTCCTACACCTAGTTCGGGAGAGAGTGCAGCAGTTTCGAAAAAGCGAAAGAAGACGTCTGAAATATGGAAGCACTTCAAAGACAATCAAAATGGTAGAGTTCAGTGCATCTATTGTAGTGCAATCTACAAGACAGTCAAAGGCGGTACAACTTCACAAATGTGGCGCCACCTTAAAGGTTGTGGCCTGTACAAGCGTGCTAAAGGTAAAACTTCTGGTTTAATTACTATTAATGAGAGTGAGCAATCTGGTCAGGAAGGATTGAGTCATGTTTGGATGAATGGAAAGTGGGATCCAATAAAAGATAGAGAGCTCCAATCTAGGATGATCTTAGGTCATGAGGTGCCATTCATGTTTACTGAATATCAACTTTTTGTGCAATACATGAAGTATAACAATCCTCTTTGGCAAAAAGTTAGTAGAACGACCATTAAGAAGGAGTGCATGAAAGTAGTTGAGAGTGAAAGAGAGAAGTTGAAAAAGATATTTAAAAATATTGATAGGATATCTCTTACATCTGATTGTTGGACATCAAATCGAACTGTTGGTTATATGTGTATAACAGCACATTACATTGATGATGATTGGAACTTGCAAAAGAGGATAATTTCCTTTACCGATCTTTCACCACCGCATAGTGGTGAGGTTATTTCTGATGCGATTTCGGTAGCAATTAGAAAATGGGGTATTGAGAACAAAATTGGTACAATCACGCTAGACAATGCCTCTAATAATGACAAGGCAGCGGGTCTTCTAAAGTTGAGTTTTGAGTCATGTGATCAATTGCATTTTTTAGGATATTTTTTTCACGTAAGATGTTGTGCTCATATCTTGAACTTGGTTGTTTAAGATGGTCTTAGCACAATTGAGAATTGCATTCACAATATTAGGGAAGGTGTGAAATATCTTAAAAAATCAGAGGCTCGTCTTGTAAAATTTGGAGAAATGGCCACTCAATTAGGCATATGCACGAAACGGTCATTATGCTTGGATGTGAAAACGAGATGGAACTCAACACATCGCATGCTTGATGTGGCTATTCATTATAAAAAGGTCTTTGTGGGTTATGCTCTAAGGGATTCTAATTTTGAATGGCTACCCGATGAGGTTGAGTGGGAAAAGACTCAAAAAGTTTGTAAGTTGCTTGGAGTTTTTAGTGATGCCACAAATGTTTTCTCGGGTACTTCTTATCCCACTTCAAATCTGTTTTTGGTTGAGACTTTTAATGTAAAAAGGGCAATATGTGATGCTTACATTGCCAATGATGATTGCACTCGAGAGATGACAGTGGCTATGTATCGGAAGTTTGAGAAGTATTGGGGAGAAGTAAGTGTGTTAATGGCAGTGGCTTCGGTTCTTGATCCTAGGATGAAGATGGTTTCAATAAAGTTTGTTTTTGAGAGGTTGTATGGAGAGTTTGAGAAAGCAAGTCGTATTGAGGAAGTGATGGAAAAATTACAATCCCTTTATGACATGTATGCAAAGAAGTACATTGCTACTCCAATAGGTAATATAGTTGTTTGTTATCTAGTTATGTTTATTTTATTTCACCTATATTTATACTAAAACAATTTTTATCATATAGGATCTGATCCGGGTCCTTCAAACTCATCAGCTGCTGTTGAGCAGTCTCAAAATGATTTTTGGCGTTATTTAGAGACCACATACAGTGATGAGCAACCTAGTTCAGATCTGGATAGTTATCTTAAAGAGTCAGTTTTTCGTCATAGAGGTCCTAATTCATTTGATGTTTTAAAATGGTGGAAAACAAATGCGGTTAGATATCCAATTTTAAGTAAGTTAGCACGAGATATTCTTTGTATTCCAATTACGACTGTTGCTTCTGAGTCCGCATTTAGTGCTGGTGGTCGTGTACTAGACAATTACAGAAGTTCCCTTAAAGAGAGTGTAGCCGAGCAATTGATTTGCGGAGGAGATTGGATTAGAGCAAATACGAGAGTCGAGTTGCAAACATTACAAGTATTTGCACATACAAATTTATTTATTCATTTAAATTTCTGTAAGGTGTAATTTGTTCACTTATGTGTATTTATTTTATAAACTTTTCAGCAAGCTGCAAAGGCAGAGGAAGATTTGGAAGTGCGTATAACACTAGCCGGCTTAACGATCAATTAAAGGCAAGTTCTTGTATTTATTTAATTGTTGTTCTGTTCTTGCTGGTTTGTTCTTGCTTTCTGAAACAGCAGGTCAGTTTATTGTTCTTGGCTCCTTGTTGTTCTGTTCTTGCTGGTTTGTTCTTGTTGTCTTAAACAGCAGGTCAGTTTACTGTTCTTGGTTTCTTGCTGGTTTGTTCTTGTTGTCTTGCTGCATAACAGCAGGTCGGTTGGGTGTAAGGGTGTTCTTGCTGTTTTGCATAACAGCAGGTCGGTTGGGTGTAAGGGTGTTCTTGCTGTTTAACAACCAGTAAGGTGTTCATGATGTTTGTTCATTGTTGTGTTGTTTGCTATTTGTTCTTGCTGTCAGTAAGGTGTTATTCCACCATGAGTTTGTGTTGTTTGCTGTTTATGTTTGCTGTGTAACTGTGTTAGTCGTTTGGATAATGTTTTCTAAGTGAAATATCTATATGTTGTTTGTTCTTGCTGTTTGTTCTTACTTGGTTGTTTTATTTATTTTGCAGAAATAAAAATCTGGTGTGTTTGACAAAACTGAAAGACAACTTCTGTTTGCTGGTTGTTATTTTATTACATGGCTAGTTTAGTATTTTATATTTAAAAATGAGATTGTTATGATTTATGAACTATAGTTGTTGTAATGTTTGTTGGCTGTTGTTGTAATGTACTAATGTGGTCCTTGGCTGATTGGCTAATTGCTGACTTGCAAGTTGCTGGTTGTTGCCTTGTTGGAGTGTTGTTAGTGATACTTTGGCATTGTTGCCTTGTTGGCTGTTGTTGTAATGTGGTCCTTGTTATGAATTATACTTTTATTGGAGTATTTCTATGTTACTCATTTAGTTTCAAACTGAGGTTTTGAACATGAATTTTTTAAGCTTAGCAAGCTCAAAACGAGCTCGATTTGGCTGTAAACGAGTTGGGCTTGATAACAGCTTGATAACAGCTTGATAATGGCTTGATAACAGTTTGTTATTTTAAATGCATTGATTTAAGGTTTTCACGAGTTAAACGAGACGAGACGAGCTAGCTCGGTTGTAAACGAGACGAATTCGAGATTTGTTTTGAACTCGTGACCTGGTGACGATACGAGCCAGCTCGGCTCGCCTTTAACGCGAGACGATCACGAATCATTCTCAACTCGTTTGTGTTCGTCTCGTTTGCAGTCCTATTCTTAGTCATATCAATTTACAAAATCATTTAAGTCTCTATAATTTCGCATGTTTCAATTCTGCAATTCAAATTTTTTCAGACTTGAAGAATACTAAACGTAAAAACACAAAACTAAACGAGACGAAAGTTATCATTTG
>CAXKVX010003735.1:0-14661 GCA_964058865.1 Eleocharis quinqueflora | reverse complement strand
GTGATAAAAAGATTACGGGTTCGAATCGCGAAAACAATCTCTTTTAAAAATGCAGAGAAAGATTGCGTATAATGACTCCAAATGGTTCGACTCTTTTTCGGACCCCGCACAAGCGAGAGCTACGTGCACCGGACTACCTTTTACTAGATAAACTCAACTGGTACATATCTAGGAAGCTAGCTGATGAAAAGATGAATGGGCAACTCTAAAACCTAACCCAACTCCTAACATACATCAAGTAGACAAAGTGATAGAAACACAATAGCAAAAAACTCCCATAATTTAACTGAAGGAGAACTGGAGAAATCATCAGAAACAGCAAATATTCTTAATTGCAAAACAAATATTAGTAATTACTTTGTACAATAACCAGTCTCTTTTTTCAACCTTTTCATTTTTTCTTGGCAAAACTAGATCTAATTACGTGATGCAAATCATATTCAGCCGAAGCGAATTAACGGGAAAACCAAAATCTAGTAAAAAAAATTTAGTGACCTAAATACAACATCCAATTATAATTAAAACAAGAGCCAAAAAAATAAATTAAAAAAACCTCAAAAACTTGAGAACCTTGCAATTAGTAAATTATAAAATGATATCATCTGTGGAGCAGCTGATTGAGGCAGATCATTGCATAAAACAACACCAGCAACTTGCATGCAAGTGGAAAATAAGGGGAGATGTCCAGACTAGAGCTTTTCAAAACCTGGAATATATATATAGACGATAAGGGGATAAATACCAAACACGAATTTTGTACAAATTTTTTATCTTCTATTCCCTGCTTTTCAAGCATGAAATCTACCAAAAAAGAAAAGCCATGCAAAGAAAACCATATCCAGGTCTATCTGGTACAACCAATTGGTACAGTGTGGTAACATTGGTGAGAACTGCTCTTAGCCTAGTGGCAAAAGAGCAACGGGCTCCAAGTGGAGGTTTCGGGTTCGAAACTCAGTGAAAGTCAAAAGCCACTGGAAGACTCTAGGTCACTTTGAATAATATTTGAGGACAAATACTACTTATCTATTTCTCAAAAAAAAAAAAAATAGTGGCTGATAGTACTGTATATAATACTGTACAGATTAAAAAGCATACCATTACAACTCGAGACAAATGAGGTTTCCAGTCTATAATGTTCATTGGAGATGCAAGCTCCAATTCAGAAGTCATTTTGTGATTGGTGCTGGTTTCTAGTTTGGAAGGTTTTATGCATCTATTGGCATAATTCTTTAATTTCTGCACATCATTTGTTTGAAGAGGCTTTAGGATGAAATCTTCCGCTCCATCTGCTTTACATCTGTTTGATATTTGACTGATATGATTAATCTTATATAAAAATAAATTTGAGTAAAGAAAAATATTCTAGATATATGAATATCATACCTGCTGATCCTCTGGGGCTCATTTTCTGATGACATTATAACTACAGGAATAGTTCTTGAAAAATTCTGTTCTTGAGATAATTAATACAATATCAGTCAGTTGATATATAGAATCAAGCAAGTCCTTTTCGAATATTAAATAAACAAAAGAAAAGTTAGGAAAAAAAAAAAAAGAGAAGGCACCCCACCTTGACTGCTCTAAGGAGGTCATAACCAGTCATTTGAGGCATACAATAATCCGTGAGAATAATATCAATATTTATTTCCTGTAGATAAAATATTTCAGTCAAATTATTTTAATATGAAATCTCTTTTTGTTAAACTAATAGATAGTGACAAAAAAATATGGCCTATTCAGAAAAAATACTGTCCATGGATGCAAACGTTTGACTAGATAGTGTAAAATAATCTAGAAAGATCAATATGTATCGGTATGAAACAATCAATGAGATCTCTTTCTTTATTTTTAATGAAGGAATTTCAAATTGTTCTATTTTTTTTTTTTTTTTTTGAACTTACATTAGAGGTAGGAGATTCAGGGTCAAACTTTTGTTTGCTTGATTGGAGAAATTCCATTGCCTTCACTCCACTATCAACTGCAATAACTGTAATAGAAAAGTAGATTAGTAGAATATATACATAAATTCCTAATAAAGAACATCTTAAATGCTTTTGTCACAAAGAATTGATATAATTGGAGATTCATTGTTGAAAAATTAAACAGAAACAAAAACAAAATCCTCGTCGTAATCAGGTAATATTATATGAAAAGGACAGGTCAATTTGCTTCTTTTTTAGAAAGCAATTTGTTGGTGCAAACTGATAAATGGTTGGAACAAAATTTCATTAATAAAATAAATAAAATAGGTTAAAAATCCACTGCCCTTGTGACCTAGGGGTAAACAACAGCACAGGCACAGCACACTAATTCATGTTAAAGTTTTTAGATCATTCAGTTGTCTTGGTAGTTTTATGATTTGTTATATCCAAGCTTTTAGCATATTGCAATTTTCTCTAAAAAAATGGGTTTAAAGCAGGAAAAAAGGCAATTATTACAAGCATGAGAGAAGGTAGCCCCCTTCTTTAAACCCAAATTTGTCCTGTGGTTCGTTAAAAATACCTAGTGGTACAATAAAATAAAAACAGATTTGGAAATCATACCTCACTTTTTATTTTGTTTCTTTCAAAAAGAAGAGTTGCTTAGAAGCTTAAACCAGAGGTTATTTAAAACCCTAAATAATATCACTAAGACGTAAAGGTTTCAAAATATTCAAGAAAAATGGGTTGTTCCTTCAAGCACCAAGCAACTTGAAATCAAATGAAGGTACTCTAAAGTCTACTTAAACTTAATTTGTCAATGGTAGTATGGTAAGCTCCTAACATACAAAAGATCTTAATTTCTCTCGCAGTTCTAATTAATGAGAACACAGAACATTTCAGATTGATCATTGATATAACTCAAAACTGAATTACCTCTTAGACAAAAAAAAAACTAAGTAACCAAAACAATAAACTTAGTTATTGTAAAAAAGAATTAAGAAGTATTTGAAAGAAACAAAAACAGATAATATTTCATTTGAATTATGCCACTAGATGTTTATGGAGTGAGTCGCTGAGGAGAGGAACATGAACTAAGTTTTTCTTTTCTGCACAAAACAATTATAAATAAATTAGAAGCAAAAGAGCACGAAACTAACCTTTGATGCAGCCATTTCCATTTCTCTTGAGCAATCCTTCTACAATTTTCCTATCTATAGGTGAATCATCAACCACCAATACTCTCATTTCCATTTCCATCTCCATCTCTAGTTTCTTCTCCTTTCCCAATACCGATTCCAATTCCATTTCCCAATCAAGCACCTCCCACTCTTCGATCAAAAAAAAAAAGCACCTCCCACTCTGAATTCACCTCTCTCTCTCTCTCTCTCTCGACAAATTAACTATTGAAGCTCAGTTTCTTTCTTTCCTTCGAAGCTGAAGAAACATAACACACGCACACACTCGCACAAAGACCAACTAGCCTTTTAAGCACTGAAAAATGGTTTCCTTTTCTTTTCCTTTTTTAATTATTTTTGCCAGAAAGCGCTCGAGATGTACCTATCCTTCTAACTACACCTGGCCTTTATTTTTAACTTGCCAAGGGAAACATGTTTCTTTTCTTTTTCTCACTCTACAGATTAGAGAGATAGAGAAAGAGGAGAGAGAGAGAGAGAGAGAGAGGTGGGTCCCAATACGCGTGCTCTGGGCCCACAATAGAAGGAGGTCTCTAGATTTGGTTGTCGGGGAATCTCTCTCTTGTCTACTCTCCGACCACCATATCATTTCTTCCTGAACCTGGTCTACATCTAAATAACTAAAACTTGTAGAAGAAAACCAGAAATTATTCGAAGTTTCTTTCAGTGTTTCATTTAATTCGAGAACCATGTGTGCTCAAATACTGGCACAGTTACGAGAACTGGAGTCTGCTTTGACCAATTGGAGCTATGACATCATGATTCGTGCACCGATAAAGGTAATCTTCTCCGTTTATTTTTACAAATATTAAACTAACATATCAAGCCTCTCTTAATTAGTGGGACCAATTCACATGTTTTCTCAATTCCACATTTCTAAATTTTGTTTTGCCTCTAAGAAAGTTGATTATAGCAAAAAAAAAAAGGTAAGTCCTTGATTTGAAAATTCCATATATTAGGCGACTTAATTGTTTATACTTAGAGCTTATTATCAAATGTTAAATCAGATTTGATCATGTTCTCGTATCTTTCAACATCAAAAGAAAAAAATAAAATAAAAAAGACATACTCGCATCTTATCTCGTGTATGATGTTATGAAGTCAAGAAAATCAGCATATAAATAGAAGTCAACGAAACACTAAAATCTTCTTTGAATATATTTTTTTTTATCTTATATTTGGCACAACTGAATTTTGTTTTTTCTTAAAAAAAATATCACGAAACGAAGTTAACTCGTTTGTTGCATTATACTAATTATTGCAGGGCATTAAAATATATTATATTGAACAAGATTATTATATTTTGCAAATTACGCAATTCGTAATTTTGGATCGTTATATTTCGTGTCAAAATTATTTTTATTACAAAATCATAAATCCAACGATCCAAAATCACAAAGCTCATTCTTTCGCAAAATACAACAGTCTTGCTCATATTATACATATATAGAGAGAGAGAAAGGCTAGGGTGCTCCATGAAGCACCATAGTCTATATAAATTATATTTTTGTATAATTTATAATGGATGTGGAGCATTAGAAATTTGGTGCTCCATGGAGCATCATAATATATATATATATATATATATAGAGAGAGAGAGAGAGAGAGAGAGAGAAATGCTATTATGCTTTGCAAAGCACGTGCTTTGAAATTGTGGATCATTGGATCTTCAATCATCATGTGCGCACGAATCACAAAGCGTGATCCAATGATTCACAATTTCAAAGTACGTGCTTTGCAAAGCATAATAGCATTTCTCTATATATATATATATATATATAGAGCATGGCTAAAATAATATGCATAGTACACTCCATTTTGTACTATGCATATAGATATACGTCATTAAATTGAGATTTAAGTTGCTCAATAAATTCTTCATATGAAAATATTGTAGTAAATCAAATTTTGTGATTTTTAGAGCTTTCTAGCTATTTTTTAAATATTTTTTAAAAACAGTCCAGATTTAATACTACAAAAGTGTCATTTCTGGGCTGTTTTTAAAAAATATTTAAAAAATAGCAAGAAAGCTCTAAAAATCACGAAATTTTATTTCCTACAAGATTTTGATATGAAGAATTTATTGAGCAACTTAAATATCCATTTAATGACTAAATTAAATATAAATAGACGCATAGTACATTATGTGGTGTACTATGCATATTATTTTAGCCATGCTCTATATATATATATATATATTTTTTGTACTATTCATTATTGATTTTCTTCAAAGTTATTTTTGTACTATTCGTCTTCAATCTACCCTATGTTTATTCTACTTGTTCTTGGTTGATTATTTGTATAATCACAAAAATAGAAACAGAAAAGAAAAAAGAATCAATTGTATTAAATATTCATAATTATTCTTTTTAATAACCAAATATGAACTTTATATTTTCGCTCGGGTCTTCTTTATAGACAAGAGATCGGATGTGGCAATCCATTTTCTTAAGATGTCACCAACTATTTGTACTAATTGGAACTTTAATTTAAAAGTGTTCATAAACTCAGTTTTTTATTAGAGAAAAACACAAAATGTCGGGGTGTAAATGGATCGGGTTGGTCGGGTTTCGTATAAATTTTAAACTTGTTAGATGTCATTCAAATTGTAGTGTTTGCAACCCGTAACCAACCAACAAAAAATAAAAATCATCCAATTCATATTTTGTTTAGGTGGTCGGGTTTGGGGGTTTCGCGAGTTTCACAAACTTCAATATTTCACACAATTTTTTCAATGATACAAAAGTAATGTAACAATTGAAAATAATTTAAATAACATATTGACGTCAATTCATACTAAAAATTAAAATTAATAAGTTTGACAAAAAAATATATATGTAAGTTTGTGATGAAAATCGAATAAAAAACTTTATTAACAGCAGTATAATTATCTAATTAAATATAAAAGATCGAGTCGGGTTTCACCCATCTTTTATTCTACAATCCGTATCCACATATTAGATGTCAGGTTCGAGAAAATAAAAACCGTAACCGACCATAAAAAATCAAAATCCGCATTTTTTCGAGTTGAATTGATCGGATCGGTCGGGTTAATCGGGTTTAACTTACACCCTAACAAAATGCCAAGAAACGAAGGACATCGTTAGATTCGAAAACAAAATAGTTGGTGCCATGTTATCGACAAGTGATTAATGATTAACGAACCACTCTAATCAGTAATCAATACCTGAGCAACCAATTAAGGCATCTTGGTGGACCATTCATGCTCCGAGAGCAGACAAAATATCAGCATCATATAGATTAGAGAGGTCTCAGGTCTCAAGGATTTCTATCGGCAAGAGATTCTGCAGATTGCCTACGAGCTTTCACTCAAAAAAAAAAAAAAGAGATCCTGCAGATCTTTTGTGGGGCCGACACGTGGTCCCCACTCTGAGCTGGTTGTTTTTTGTCGTCTTTCGGAGATGTGACTGCTGAAAGGGACCCACGTTTCTGTTACGTGTATCTTCTCTAGATTTATACACTGTTTTTTAAAGAGAGGTTTACTTGTACGTATATTTATACATTATTATTATCGTACTAGTGTACCTTGTAGTATAAGATAGATCCATGGTTAAAAAGTTCAACGACTACATTGGTTTCAAATGAAAGTCTTAAGTAACAACTTGTTTTTTTTTAGGTTGTTTTTTCTATACTATAAGAGGTAAAATTTAAACAATTTTCCCTGTGCACGGTATAATAATAAAATTAATGTTTTGAGAATCAAGAAAAAATATAAATAAAGGAAAACACATAGGTATACCTAGATAGTTGCTTCTTAGATACTTCATTTATTATGTACCGTTCATATCATATATTACAATCAATCGGTAAAGATTTAGTAGAGTATCTATAGAGCACCTATCTAGATGTATTTAAATTTTTTCCATAAATAAATACAAATAACTTTTATGGTACCCTATAAAATCTAGAGACAGATTTTAACATAGACAAATAAGAAATTACTATCCACTTTTATGAAGTCCAAAGGAATATACACTCATATTTCACACTAAAATTTGCTTGTCTTTTAAACTTTTATATTTATTTTAAAAATGTATCCTGTAAGTACTTTTATAGCTTGTGTACAACTCTTGGCTTGTGGATGACTCTTTTAAATCAAATTAATAAATTATGAGAAGTGATATAATGTTTTCATTTTGTGTGTCTTAATGATGTCTTCAAATTTACGTTATTTATTAGAATCAATAAATAATCTAAATTTAATTACATAAAAAAATGTTCATGATAAATGATGTGAAATTTGAAGACACAATAAAAACACACAAAAATAAATATATTATATTTCCTCGAAAATTATTGAGTCAACTTGATTTCTCCAGTAATAAAAGTATTATCAAACAAACAAACAAGTAAATGAGAAGTCGTTATACTTGATAACCTTGTCTGACCCAAAAAAATAAAAATACACAAAACACCACAAATAGGACAATTCAAAAATCAAATAGACGTCCTTTGGCAGGTCTTTTTTTTATTTTATGGTTTCCTGTGGATCAGCAAACAGCATTTACTTTATTCACTGTGATCCATTTATTTTCTTTTTATTTTAAATTAAATATTTTTTACTGTTAGTTTGCAGAGGATTTTGGTCACGCTTTTTTTGCTGCTAGACAACATGGTACTTATGACCTCATTCTTGTCACCTCAAAATTGTGAAACCTCATTAAGGGCCAGTTCGTTTGTAACCCACGATGGTGGGAAAAAAAAAATTCACTCATATCAAATAATTTTTTTCCCATCCGCACAGTAAAATTTGAACTAAATTTTTTTTCCATCCTATTCCCGTTCCCATCTGCTGCTGACATCCGAACAGGCCCTAAAAGTTTAAAAACTTGGGACCTCTGAAAAGAAAAAAAAAAGAATAATAATTGGGACCACGGAAGTTAAATATTTTTGTTTTCTAATGCAAGGTATTTCTTTTTCAAAATAGTATTCTGAGAGGAATTCTTAATGATCATATTGATTCAAATTTGATATCGGCTAGGGAGAGTTCTTGATGAATTTGTAAACGACTTCATAACGAAAGTATTGTGATTTTCATTACTCTACTTAATGACATCTTGATGCTGATTAATTTGACAATTTAAGAAGCAAATGATTTGGTTGATTTGTAAGAGCTTTTGGAAAGCCATCAAAGAAAGATTCATTGATTTGTACAATCTTTCATCTTGAAATTTATGCGGTGTCACCTCTCTTATATAGCAATCATCATTGTTCAGAAACGAGTGAAACTTTTGAAACTTATACTTTAAGACTTCTAATTTCCAATCCTAATGCCAAAATTTTATTTTTGAACTGATTCAATCTGATACGTTATTCTATTTTCAAATATTTGTGCAAACGATCGCATTTCCAAACTTTCAAGGATCTGGACCGTCTATTTAGTAAGATTTTTTTATTGAGATCAACTCATAATCCTGATTTTTGACACTCATTTTCACGTCTATTTTGTAATTAGCGCCTCATTGAAGGCCTTGAGGTTATTAACACACTCAGTCCTTCATTTTTCTTTGTCTTGCACACAATGTCTCATTTGACCAAATAAAACTTCCTCTGATCTATCTTTGCTTTGTGCCAGAGAAACTAACATCTGACTTTATCAATTTGCTTAATTATTCAAACAGACAGTTTAAATATTGGCATGTAATATATTGAAATGGTTGTTATAACACAGTTAATAAGAACCACCTCGTTCGTCAGTGATAAAAGTGAGTCTTCCATCCTTTCAATCGAGATTGAATCTACTCAATTAACGAAATGTAAACAATTTTACTTAACTTCTTGTCCTCCAGTGGTACACCAGGTATTTCATCGAAAATTGTGCCACTTTACAGTTAAGAATGACTGCCTATTCTTGATCAGATGTAATGTCTTGAGGCACTATCAGAATTTCGAATTTTGAGAAATTTATTTTTAATCCTGACGGTTCTCCCAAAAAACTAAAAACAGTCGAAAAATGGGAAAGGACGTAATTGTGAAGCATGGCCTTTAAGAATTTTCTTAAAAAACATGACATAAACCTTTCTCATATCTATCCAGGATTCGAAATACCGTCCATATAAAAAAAGTCAGGAACCTTGACCTTTTCTACTTTTGAAGTTTTAGCGTAATATTTCGGTCAATTAATTTATTATTTATTTAATTTGTAAAAATTCAGAGAAATCGCATGAAACGAAAAGAATTTTGGTCCCAAAAGTTAAATTACGTACGGATAGTGGTACCGTACTGCGTACATGAATAAAAATGCCTGTTAGCCGATTTTTTTATAATTGGAAAATAAATAAATAAATTATTTTTAAACATAAAGAGTATTTTGAACATTGCTAATACCGTCTATTCAAATTTTTATTTGGATATGAATTATTTTTAAAACTAACCTGAAAAAATAAATAATAACATCTATGATTGTGAATTTAAATCTTTGACAATATTGCTCTATTTTATAATTAACGTTCAGATGTGTATTTAGACTCATGCAATTGGAAGGCACATAGAAATTCACACAGAACGAAAGGAAACTCGAAGTACCTCTGAACGCATGCGCCTAGATGTTAACATGTGAACATGAACGTTTACAAATAAAGTCATTATTGTCAAAGATTTGAACTCAGGATTATAAATGTTATTCTTTATTTTTTTAGGTAAGTTATAAAAAATATTTTAACTTTTGTACGAGAACATTAATATTTTAATTTATGAGTTGGATCGTATTTAGGTACGTTTTTATAACAACTTCAGTTGTGCTCATCGATGCTGTAATTAAGTTTTTTTTATTGTCGCAACTCATCGGGTTGTAGATATCCTAATCTACTTCCATTGCGTCGAGTCTGATTTGCGATCGGAGCCGTAGATATCCGAATCTACTTCAACTTCTTCCTATGCATATTGCTGAGCTCTTCCTTTTTTGGTCTTTATTAGTATTTTTTATCACGAGTTTGCGTCAGACTCAATTTTGAATCGCTCGTTCCTCTTATCGTAAATCAGACTCGACCCGATGGAAGTAGACTCGGATATCTACAGCTCGATGACATGTGACGATAAAAAAACTTAATTACGGTCTCGACGAGCGTAGCTGAAGTTTGTAGAAAAAATACTAATCATACTTAATATTTTTTGTTGCACTCATCGAAATCGTAATTAACTTTATTTTATCGTTGCAAGTCATCGATCTGTAGATATCTGAGTCTACTTCCACTGCGTCGAGTCTGATTTGTGGTCGGATGAATGTGCATATCAAATTTGACTCCATCTTCAACTTATGTCTTAATTAGTCATTTTTTATCAAGAGTTTGCATCTGAATTATTTTTTAATTGCTTGTTTCTCTGATCGCAAATCAGACTGGACGCGATGAAAGTAGACTCGAATATTTACAGCTCGATGACTTGCCACAATAAAAAGACTAATTACGTTCTCGACGAGTGGAGCTGAAGTTTGTAGAAAAATGCTAATCATATTTAATATTTTTTTGTAACAACTTCATTTACGCACGTCGGAATCATAATTATTATTTTTTCGTCGCAAGCCATCTATCTGTAGATATCTGAACCTACTTCCATCCCGCCAAATTTGATTTGAGATATGAATAATGTGTCTCTCAAATTTGAATTCATGTTCAACTTATGTCTTAGTTAGTTATTTTTATCATGAGTTTGCGTCTGAAGTAATTTTGAATTGCTTGTTTCTCCCATCGAAAATCAGACTCGACAAGATGAAAGTAGACTCTGATACCTACAGCTCGATGACTTACGCCGATAGAAATAAACTATTTATGATCTTGACGAGCGTAGCCGAAGTTGTTACAAAAATATCTAAATATAATCTAACTCATCAATTAAAACAATAATATTTTTTATTAAAAATTTAAAGAAAAAGTTGCGCAACATTTATACAAGTGAGCGGTCAGGGTTGCCAATCCTGACCTTTTGGTTTTTGTTAAAATGCAGTGTTGTCAATATCGATTTTTTCTATTTTTAAAGCATTTCAGATAATCTTTCTGTTTAAATTTAATTAATTAATTTAATATCTATTATTAGAAAAATCGGGCTTGTTAGTCTTATTCATTTTCTAACAAAATAGAGTGCTATCATAAATTGAAGCATACCTGATTTTGTGATAAGAAAAACTATATATGATATTGATATCTCATTTTGAATAAATTTAAAAAATATATAAACTAATGGGGGTCTTGCTCGCACTTTATGCAATACCGATGATAATGACACCACATATTGTAAATCTTCTAAAAATTCACTTGCTAACAGTCAACAATATTTGGGAATAAGATTGCTTATATATTAAAATGATGAGATTCTCTAAAAAAATATATAACATATGCTGTGAAATTGGAACCTTTCTTGCTCACTCCAGTTGTCCCCCAAATATTATGGAAGTTGTCTACCGTTGCTTCACCGAGCAGCGATAAATTGAGCGCAATTTTTGATATTTCGAAAGCTGCCAGTACAATTGTAAATGCTACAGTAAACGTGACTGCTCTCAAAATATCAAAAGTTGCGTTCAATTTAGCAGCCCTCTTTTAAATTTTAATACATTGGTGATGGGTAGACAATTCCAAATTAAAGTTACAATTAATATATTATACTGCTGTGTGTTTTATACTTTTAGATAAAAAAAAAGGTATTTACATTGTTATAACAAGTTTATATATACTGCTGTAATAGATGTTAACTATTACGTCATATATTTATATTCATTTCATCCGAATCTTACGACACAAATATGATTTCCACAAATTTACAATCCAACACCTCTATTACTTTTTATTATTATTTTTGTCATTTCTCTTTTAGCATGTGTATTATTCACCTTGATTACCTCCTTTTCTTAGTTCAGCAATCTCGGTTTAGTTTTCTACTTTTCTTTAATTTGTCCTTTTATTTTTAAGCAAAAACCATTAGAGTATTTCACATAACGTTCATAATATTTAGCTATTTTTGTTAAGTATGGTAACAAAGTGAACAAGTTAATTAGAAATTTCTCGAATATTATACTAATTCATTGCTTCATGATCGGGAGTCGGTGTCTCGGCATTGAGTGACTGGAGCCGAGAGAGAGAAACCTCTGAGGTATCATAATTCAAGAGACAAACAAGAAAGAAAGAGACAAAGCAATAAAAAAGTGTATTAATTAGTGAAAGAAATGAGTTTCATTTTTAGTACGAAGTCTCTATATATATAACTAGTAGGCTAGTAAATACAAATTTGGGCCATAAACCAAGGAAGAAAAGGCCCAGTGTAGAATTATGCCATATCACTTCCAAATGTGTCTGTTTGTTCTTCATTAAAACGTATTATTAAAAATTAATTAAATTCATTCTATAATTACATTTACTAGATAAACGAATGCGGTTATTTTTTTAAGTTATTAGTGTCGATCTGAAACCAAAATCATTAAATTCAAGACTCGTATATATATATAGAGAGAGAGTCTTGCTAGCATGTTTTAATAAGCACTTCGGGTGAAACGGTTACAAAATTTAAAATCTAGCATTTGAATTTTGATTTAAATAGCTCAATAATTTATTCATATCATAATATCGTAGAATACTATTTTTTTCATTTTTAAAATTTTCCAACTATGTCTAATGAATTTCCAAAGTTGATCATATTTGACATAGAAATGAAGGCATTTTTTTATTTTTTTGATCAACTTTAAAAAATCATTAGACATAGTTAGAAAATTCTAAAAATGAAAAAAAATCATTATTCTAAAAGATTACAATATACATAAATTATTTAGCTATTTAAATTGAAATTTCAAATTCTGAATTTTAAAATTTGACTCGTAAACATTTCACCGATGTGTTTATAAAAACAGGCAAGCAAGACTTTCTCTCTCTCTATATATATAATAACGTTTTTATATCAAGCCGGGGGTCCCACCCGCGGTTGAGTAAATATTTTAATTTTTGAAATAATTGCAACGTGTACGAATAACTAAACAATCAATAACATATATATATATAGCAAGATTCTCTCTCTCTATATATTAATATATATGTATAATATCGATATTATTCCTAAATAAAAACAAATTGGTCCCGAACATGATATTCAATATTTCAACGGGTCATAAAACATTTGTCCTTTTAGTGCCTGAAGATGATATTAAATATTTTGTAACACGTCTCAATTAAACAGTTTTTTTTTAACTAAAAAAAACTACTTCTCAGAGTTTTTCCCATGCATATATATAGAAAAAAAAATGACAAGCATGGATATAAAATTATAAATGCAGGCCAATGATTTAGTTTCTTTTTTTTTAAGAAAATATGACAGAGAAATAGAGATAACATCTAGCAACTTTATTTAAAATAAAAAAAAGAAAGCTAAGCCAGCTAGCGTTTAATTCTCGGAGTGACTTGTGTATAATAAATTGTAATTATAAACAAAATGAGTCTGCATCGAATTAAATGTCAATTTGAAGCAGCCAATATATAATTACAGATGTCCCTTAAGTGTCAATATCTACATGATTTTTGTATTTAACGCGAGATATAAATATAATTATAACCCGACCAAAATCGAAATAATTGAGATGTATGTATACATGTACTGTATAAGTCGTGTCAACTAACTACCAAGGATCTTCTTCAAGATATCATATTTTGATGAATGTATGCAAAGTCGCTGCACAATTGATACAGCACGATTTTATTTTTATTTTTAAAAATCTGACATCTCAAAACTAAGCTGTCTCTATATATTGTAACTAGAATTCTAGAAATTGCATCTCGCGTACTGCTCTTTTCTTATTTTTTTGGGGCTTTTTATTAGAAAAATAAATGACATAATAATATTAACTTCAATGTTCACAATTATTAGAATTATATATCTTAAGTTTTTTTTTTAAAAGTATTGATGATTTATATGAAATGAGAAAGACATGAATATTAACGAGTAAATACTAGCAGACCATTCGCACTCCGCGCGAAAAAATTAATTTTTAAACTTTCGTATTGCAATAATAAAATTATAATAAATCGTTTAAAAAATATATATAAAAAAGCAGGAAATTTTTTTTGCAAAATTTTTAAAAAAATATAGGCTACAGTGATAACACCTACAAACATTTCTTGGACCGAGATTTTAGTAACTGCAGTTGGATTTGAGCCATTATATATCCTGACAAAGGTGTGTTTTCTGTCATGCTTTTCTCTCTTTTTTTTCATTTTTTGACATAGATTAAGATACGTATAAATACATATGACTAAAGATATAAATACTTTCTAAAATAAGATATAAACAACTAAAATAGAAATTATAACTTTTTACCAAAATAAATCTAAAAAAATTAAAGTACGGTTAACCCTCGCAATCACATTGAAGATCCCGATTTTCTTATTTGAAAAAAAGAAAGGAAAAAAAAAGAAAAGAAAGGAGTAGAATTATATAAATCATTGAATTGTTATTTCATAATACGAAGTATTTTGTGGGACTTGAATTTCAGATGATCGCAGGTGTATATGACTGAGTCACTGAAATGAATAGATACCTCCAGACTCCTGTTC
>CAXKVX010003734.1:0-35814 GCA_964058865.1 Eleocharis quinqueflora | reverse complement strand
ATTCAGAAATTAATACATAATAAAAAATTATGCATCTGTGAATAATGTGTTCTGATTCTACGTTCTAATTCTGCATCTAGACTCTATATTTAGTAATATTATCTAAACACTATTTAAATTTTGTATTTAGAAGTATTTTTTTAATACTGCATTATCAGCGTTCTAACTTTACATCATAGTTTCAACTTCGCTTAGAATTTATTGATTGAAATTTAAATTTTTAAACACACACGTCTATATATAACACAAGTTAATGAACATTAAAAAATACCACCATTACTGTCAAGCAAAAATTTTTACATGAGAGTCCGAGAAGTAAATCTTATTTTTCTCACGATCAAGCAAAAATAATACCATCTCTCTCTATTTACTGCCGTTTCTCCCTTCCCCATTCGTCCCATCTATTAATTACCGAATTCTCACCCCCCCCCCCCCCCCCCCCTCTCTCTCTCTCTCTCTCTCTCTCTATCCCTCAAGCGCAAAATCTTTGTTCACCATGCTTAACACGAGCAGGCTCAAGTCCGTCGATTTCTACAGGTCAGATCGGCACCATTCTCATTTCTCAGTTTTCGTTGTTTCGCGTTTACAGTTCGTAATTTAGGATGCCACAATCGCCTTTGAATCCCGTTGTTTTAATTTAGTTTCTGTTACGGAGAGCATTGTACTATCTGATACTGTTTTTTCATCGATTAAACTCTGGGTTGGAACCTCGTCGAACAATATGCATTTTTCGTTGAAAACATTTTGGTTTAATTAATACGGAAGAACAGAAAATTAGGTTTACTTCCTTTTGAAAAATACTTTGAAAGTCATTGTTCAGTTGCCCGATTAAATTTTAGTGCATGGTTTTGAAATGTGATTTGACAGCGTGGGTAATAAATGTAAATTGAGAAGTCTGGTAACTAAAACCTTCTCTAATTGCCTTCTTCCTGAAGATAAAAATAGTTGATCTAAGTTAATATTTGATTCTGCTATTCTTTCTCTTCAATTCAGGAAGACATATAAATTATTGCTTATTTTCAGGAAAATTCCAAGAGACTTAACTGAGGCATCCCTTTCTGGTGCCGGTCTGTCTATAATTGCTGCCTTCGCTATCATGTTTTTGTTTGGAATGGTTGCTCTCTCTCTCTCTCTCTCTCTCAAGTATGTTGTATAATGGTATAATATTACAGAACACCTGAAGAAGATTCTGTTGGTCCTGAAATTCGATAATTGATTCTCAACCATAGACTTATGTGGTTCCTGCTGTCATGAATGCTCTGTGTCCAGTAAAGTACCCAGCTCTAGTTTTTTCATGATACTTCTGATTTCAAAACCCTCCAAGGAAGCTCATGAATTGGTACTTTTCTTTCTTAGTTTAATCAGCCGTGATTGATAGGCAATGTAAATGTATGTCTATAAGTATATTACTTTGTGAAGTAAAAGGTTAGTAAATCAAGTTCCCTTCCTAATTTCTATCAATACCTTATCGTCCTTTGTAACCTGGTCCTTTCCTCTATTGCATTATTTACTAGCTGCTATTTATTTATTTATTTATCTATTTATTAATTTTTTTACTAGGATATATGACTTGATACTTTTTTATACAGGAATTAGGGGACTATATAACTGTAAATACCACAACATCTGTTGTAGTTGATAGGAGCACAGATCACGAGTTTTTGCGTATTGATTTTAACTTGAGGTGCCTATCTTTTGGTACTCTATTTTCTTTCTTAAACATTAAGTCTTCTACTTGTAAGAAAAAAAAGCACATTGCACGAGTTTTGTTTTAATACTTCGATGGAGCATTAGTGTGCAATGGTATATTGGTGACATGTCTATTTTTTTTTTGTTTCTCCTGTTTCACAGCTTTCCCGCTCTTTCATGTGAATTTGCATCAGTCGATGTTAGTGATGTATTAGGCACGGTATATCTCTCTTCCTTTTGACTAGTTCTCTACAGTATAACATGCCATCAATTCTTATTTCTAATTCATTCATGAGTTTTTGAAAACATGCAGAACAGATTGAATATAACCAAAACGATTAGGAAATTCTCTATCGACCGAAATCTGGTGGTTACTGGATCAGAATATCACTCTGGTCACATCCCTCACATCAGCAATATTGGTGATGTGTCTGATGAAGACTTTTCTGATGATGCATTTTCTCTTAGCAAGAGCAATTTTGATGCCTATTCGCACCAGTAAGACTTGATCATATATATATATCTCGAGAGAGAGAGATAGGCTAGGGTGCTCCATGGAGTATCAAACTGTCCGTGCTCCACGTTCTTTATCTCGAATTTAAAAATTCCAATGATCGATCCAAACCGTTGAACATGATCTACATATTGAAATCTATTTGGAGATTGAATTTTACATTTTTTGGAAATTTTTTACTATTTTTTTAAGGAGGTAGAAAAATTGCAGATCCAACGGTTTCTGGACCAACAAAAGTTGTGATTTTCCTACCTCTCTAAAAAATAGCAAATAAATTCAAAAAAATATAAAATTCAATCTCCAAGTAGATTTCAATATGTAGATCACGTTCAACGGTTCTGATCGGTCATTAGAGTTTCTAAATTGGAGATACGATGTGAAGCATGAGCGGTTTGGTGCTCCATGAAGCATCCTAGCCTATCTCTCTCTCTCTCTATATATATATATATATTATTCTTTTCTTTTGTTACACTCTTTGCTCAAGAAGAATTTGATATTGACCATGTTTTCTGTACCAATATTCACTTTCTGTTTATGTTTGGGGTTGTTAATCCAATATTATATGTATGTTTAACCTCTTGTTCTTCACAAATTAAGACAGTTTATTCTGACTTAATTTTGAAATGAATAAATGCCTGTTTTGTAGGTACCAAATTTTGGTAGTGAACTTTTTTGCACCGTGGTGCTATTGGAGCAACCGTCTGGTATGTCTAAAGTTTGATATTTTATATTTTGGTAGTATTAATTGTTGTTTTTATTTCATTCTTTTTGCTTACCCCTTATAGAGCTGGCAAAAGTGAGTTGTATTACTCTGTCATTGTGGTCATATCCTTTTGCGTGAATGTGTTCAGGTATAACGAGTTTGTGCTGTCATGAGGTTTTTCTGTTGTTTTGGTTGAGTTATTTAGGTTTCTGGTATTACGAATTTTTATTGGGAAACAATATTTAGTTTTCTCAAATGGGATGTTACTGATTTACTTGCTCACTTTTAAGAGGAAGATATCCACCCCCACCCCCCCCCCCCCCCCCTATGGGCCACAAAATTGGTTACAGAGATAATCCCAGATTTACTCAACAAAACTGCTATAACCCTGCTTAATAAGTCTATTTATCTAGTTGTGACTCCTGCCTAGTAGAAGAATCCTCTTTTTATGTAATTCTTGTATGTGAAGAAATGAGCACTACTTGTTACTCTTTATATTTTTTGTATTGCTGATAGTGACACTCAATATCTTTTGATACCAATATAAATGGGAATCTTGTTTTTACATTATGAGTAGCCTGTGCTTTAAGAAAATACTTGCCTACAGTGAGTAAACATACTTCTCAATTTTGTTAATGTAGATTCATCCAACCACTAGTAATCATAATTTTAACATTTGTCTTCTTAAGATCTTTGATTATTAAGTTATGTTCCTTCCACTTCCTGGAATAAACAGCTTTAGGTTTATTGGGAGGCAAGTTTGTTTCTTGGGTTTTGTGTTTTGAGATATTTGAAAATTTGCACTTTTCACTGAGCTTTTTCAAGCTGCTGAGTGGTTTGATTTTAGTTGTGTTAGGCAAGTTAAGGTTTCCAGGTTGTGCATGTAGGGTCTAAGTTATGGGTTTGTCAAAATTTGTTTTGGGGTCAGCATGGATTATTGTTTGATCAGTTTTAGGTCAGTTGGGTATTGGGTTTTTAACTTCTCAGAACATTAAATTGTGCAATTATTACTGGTGAGTCAATTCTTTGGCAGCTTTAATTTCCCCATAATTTTCTTGGGCATGTCTAAACCTAATAATTTCTTTTGTTTCAGAAACCATCTTGGGAGAAAGCTGCTAAGATAATTAGAGAGAAGTAAAAATCTTTCTGTTATCTTCACTTTGTTTCTTTATTTGTCCTGCATTTTCCAATTAAAATCTGGAACATCTCACTTTCACCATCCCTCATGATTCCTATTTTCTGTTGCTTTCAGATATGATCCTGAAATGGATGGCAGGATCCTTCTTGGTAAGGTTGATTGTACCATTGAAGGTGACTTATGCCGGAGGTAATTAATGCTATCAATGCACTAATTAGTCTTTTCTTTAATAGTCTGTACCTTTTATTTTAAAGTGATCTCATGTAAGTATCGTGGAATGAGGATATATTTTTTCAAATGTAGGCATCACATACAAGGCTACCCTTCGATTCGCATATTCCGCAAAGGAACTGATCTCAAGTAAGTACTTCAGTAGATATAAAACATAGCCCTGGTTTATAAACTTTACAGGATAGGATAAGCAGATGTTGATGTTTGTAACATTTTTTGTTACGAAAATCTATATAGAGCAATCAAAATATTTGGGGCCCACTGATAACCCAAATTGGTGAAATTCTTATGTTATTCTGGCTGTACCTTTATTCTTGTTATATATGTGATCAAATGGTACCAGTCAGTTTCTGTAGACATAGACAGAAAGCAAGCATAACATCTTGCATTTATAGTTATATGATTATATCTGCTGGTTTATGTTTTGTAATTTAATACAGGGAAACTCAAGGGCATCATGATCATGAATCTTACTATGGGGAGCGTGACACTGATAGCTTAGTTGCGGTATGTGGTCCTACATGAAATAATCTATATATGTCATGGCGGGTACTTAATAGGCTATCAGATACAAAGAATGGAACGAAGAACAGAACGTCATGACACCATGTAACCTTGGTTTTGATTAAACATAAACTTGGTCTACTTTTTTTTGAAACAAAAAGAACTTTGATTTCTGAAGAAACAAATGTGGCAACCTTAATTAAGCATATATCTTCTGAGCACTTTGTATATCTAGATACCAATCTTGATGTAAATCAGGATGAAAATATTAGAATTTGATACAAGTATATCATGCCTTTCTCGAAATACTCGAAGTATTCCAAATTTTCATTTCTGACTTCTATCCTAACATCAAGTTCTAATATTTATAAATAGGCAATGGAGACTCTTGTTGCACCAATTAAGAAAGAGCCGGAAACCCTGGCTTTGGAGGATAAATCAAATAAAACCCTGACAAAGAGGCCTGCACCTTTGACAAGCGGTTGTCGCATTGAGGGATTTGTCAGAGTAAAAAAGGTGAAATTATTATTCTCATTTATTGCATCTTACCTCTGCAACCAAACAGTTAACCTAATACACTTATCTTAGCTTTATAGTAAAATCTTAGGTACACTTGGCTTTTTTGATGCTTCTGAAAGTGCTTCAATTGATTTCTTTCTAATGTTTGTTTGCCAATTAAAGGTACCAGGTAATCTGGTGATATCCGCACGGTCGAACTCGCACTCATTTGACCCATCTCAGATAAATGTCTCTCACTATGTGTCCCAGTTCTCTTTTGGCCGAAGGCTTTCTTCTGACATGTTATATCAGATCAAGAGGCTTGCACCTCTTGCTGGAGATGGCCACGACAGGCTAGCTGGCAGATCATACATTACTGATGATGGTGAATCCAATATTGACATCACGGTGATAATATCTCTCTCTCTCTCTTTGAAACATACATACATTAATATCAGATAACATTAGGGCTGTCAATGCATATCTGTATCCAATAATCCAATTTGAACCTGAATTATTCAATTGTAATGTATCGAAAATATATCCAACAGCTAAATTATAATCCACACGTGGATCTCTTGAAAGATGACATGTCTTGCGATATTTATATTGCGACTGTTTGACTGTGTAAGTGTGATGTTAACAGTATTTACCAAATAGAATATACAACAACAACAACAAAGTCTTTTGTCCCATACCAGTTGGGTAGGCTAGAAATGAAGTCATATTGAATTTCATTTCATAAGATTGGTTGAATTTTTATGTTGGTTCGCCAAGCCTATCACAATTCTCCTCCTTTCTGGACTTGGAACTGGCTATTTAAAACATAGGCAGAGTTAACTACCAAATAGAATAATAAATAAAAAAATTAATATTAGGATACCGACTTCACTGAAATGAAACTGAAGAGAAACATGGGATGACATGAACTATAAGTTTTTAACGAGTGCAATATTCTCCTTGGCGTGTTTAATTGGCAAAGGAACTGATTACTCTTTTAACTTTTTGTAAATGAATCTGCAGATTGAGCATTATTTGCAACTTGTTAAAACTGAAGTAGTTACTACAAGAGCTACCAGGGAAAAGAAATTGCTTGAAGAATATGAATATACTGCTCACAGTAGCTTGATACACAGCACCCATATACCGGCTGCAAAATTTCATTACGAACCCTCTCCTATGCAGGTGTGTGGCCCTAGTAGTTAATTAATTTTAATATGTGCCTTTGTCACATCTTGTTGTTTGTGCTGATCAGTATGTGCAAGATAGGCATATGCTGGCTGGTTCTAGCAAAGTTGCTACTGTTAGTTAGTTAGTTCCATACTGTTCTTTGTTTATTATTATATATATAGTTATATACATTTAATCGTTTATATTTATTTTTTTACTCAAAATTTCAGGTGTTAGTTACTGAGGTCCCGAAATCCTTTTCTCATTTTATCACTAATCTGTGTGCCATCATTGGAGGTGTTTTTACAGTAAGCATCCTGACATGTTCCACATTTTTACATTAGTCCCTCTTTTTTTTTCAGTTTTCACGGCCCATTTTGTAATTGTTTAGAAATGTGATAATTGTTATATTTACAAATAAATTTCAGGTCGCTGGTATACTGGACTCCATATTGCACAACACAATCCGCTTAATGAAGAAAGTTGAATTGGGGAAACATATGTAAAGCATAAAATGAAGATAATGTTAGAAATCCCTTAAATTTTGCTCGTGGGATTAGCTAGGAAATGTCATGTTAGTGTAATGGAGTTTTAGCGAGTACTATTTATTTTAGCTTAACTGCAATTATATTTATATTCGCATCTATCTGGAGCAAATCATATCCTTCTCATCATTTTTTCGTTGTTTGCGTATACATCTGGATTGAGATGATCCTCTCTTACTTGTAATGGAGATTATTTGATTTTTAATTATTTACATAAAGTTTTTCTAATGTAGAATCAACAATAATCCACTGCATACGAAACACAGACAATGTCTCATTTTCCCCTGTTTATGTTCAGTATTTTAATGCGAAATAGGAAAATTCTCACCCTTTGACTGATGAAACAAGTACACCAGAAAGGCAGAAACAGTAATTTTTCTTCTCCACAATATTCTTTAACCTTTCATGATTAAGAAGAACAGATCCTAATTTTGACAGATTTGATATAATTTGACACTGCATAGTGCACGGATATGAACAATAATTGTTTTTTTTTTTTTTTTTTTTTGCTTCTGAGCCGAAGTGTTGTGCTTTAAAAAATAAATAACAAATAGTAGGGTACAACTGTGGTATGATCATGTCGTTGTAGTTAAATATTGCTTGCTTCCTGTCTTACACTGAAACCCCCTCTTTTAATATAAGAAATTGGACGCGTTCAATATAAATTAATAAATTATCACGACGAACTCTTTCCTCTGTTACACAAATACCTACATTTGTTCAGCAATCGAAATTACAATTCTTTATTAGTTTTTTTCTTCCTGCGACACCTATTGCCTATTGCTGTTGAGGTTAATTTCCAGTTGATGCTACTACCAAAACTTACAAATTATAAACACATAACTGTCAATATTGGTGGCGTGTAGTTGGTATCAAACTATCATAGAATGTCAAATTACACTTTTCATATTGAGGCGTTCAGTTGTTCATCATAAAGTAGTAAAGCTAGACAATGCAGCCTAATTAATATCAGGCATTTGATTTTTCTAGTTTAAGCAAATACAGTATCTTTTTCATGTCCGTGAAAATGTAAAAAGAGGTTGCAGTAAACATGATTAGAAATAAAAATACACCTCCGTAAGTAATAAACTGTTCAGGAACAACAAAAGTTGAGAACTCTGTAAGGGGAAGAACTAAACTAATAGAAAATTACAAGCTTTTCTTCCGGAAAATATTGATGTAATGTCTAAAGAAATAGCTCAAGTGATAAAAGAATGCACAAGGGAAGTACCAAATTACACATGAACAACAGAATTGCAAACTGTGTTTATACTGCTTGCGGAGAGCGAAACGCCAATGTTACATGAAACATCCACGGTGGCATGCAATTTAAACGCATTTAGAACAATCACCTTCCCAGTAGTCTTTGTTTCTGAAGTAAACGGAAGCAACCCAGATGCCATGTCAGTTAAAAACGACCCACTAGTCATCATCTTTGCCACGTCGACATCCACTGTTGAGTTGAGTGTGGTGGTTGACCGAGCAGATACAACACGTGGATCTACTGATGCTTCTCCAACCAGTATTTCGTGGTAATAGACCGATGTATTCGTTCTCTTGATCTTGAACGCTGCATAATTTTTGTTTCTGACAATAAAATCAACACCTAAAGTGAGGTTCAAGGAGATTGGAATTAGGGTGAAGTTGAGGTTATCTATGCCTACTAGTGTGGAGCTTATTTCAGGTGACTTCGGTTTAAACAAGGCAAAGTATAGGATTATTACTACTATGACTAGGATGATAATTAATACTAGTAAAATGGCGGAAAATTTCAGAAGACATTTCTTTCTTTCCTTCGACATCAGCGGCATCTTTACTAATCGAAGCACTTGATTGTACTGGTGTCTGATTTAAGTGGTGATCACACGACCTAATGGAATGTTCAATACAGAAGAGAATTTGGGATTTGCATGGTAGATGTATGTTGTACTTGGAAGGACTTAATTGCCAGGTTAGTTAGGTTATATAGTAATTTGATGTCAATTAGACCTTTGATTAAACAATTGCTGATGAGAAGGTGTGGGGATTAAGGCAAAATAATAAGTTCTTGTTTTCTATCTTCTGGAGAGAAGTGAATTTTCTAACATATATAATGTTTTCATTCGGATCTTAATGTATGTTTGTTGCTTATATTGCTCATCCACTCCCAACAACCACCAAATTAAATACTATTCGTTAACTAAAGCATGCATCATAAACTGTACTAATTTGATAATTGGAAGTATTATTGTATTCAATACAATCTCTATTTGAGCATCGTGACTATATATATACTCTCTGACATTAGTATATCAAACTGAGCCTTAATAAATACAATTGATTAATTGAATCAGTTTCAGTTAATGCTTGTTACTAAAACACTACTATTTAGTTGACAATATACATGAATGATGAGACATTGCGTAGAAGGAAAGTAGAATAATAGTATATCCTGCCTTACATCACGTGCTTGCATAATTTCGAAATATGACCACACTTGTTGAAATTTAGAGTGAAAATAGAGTTTGATGAAAAAAATTGTATTACTCGTAATTTTTACAAGTGAATATATGATTTTATACTCTCATTTACACATCTATCTCTAATAGCTAGACTCCTAACACTATATAACGGCTAGTACTCTCCTTTTTTTATTTTGATTTGTCAATCCTAACGGTCCAGTGACCGTTACTCCATATCTCTCTTTTATTTTAATATTATTTCTTAACACTCCTCCTCAAATTACAATTAAAGATAGCATATAATTCTAACTTGATTGTGATATTATCAAAGACTTTAATGCTTAAGCCTTTTGTAAGCACGTCGATTAATTGGTCTTGATTTCTTACAAAAAGAGTTTCAATCTCCTTGGCTTGATTTTTTCTCTTATGAAGCTACAATTCACTTCAATGTATTTAGTCTGTTCGTGTAAGACGAGATTTGCTGCAATATGTCTTGCCACTTGATTGTCACAATGCATTCTCATTGGTTTTTTACTTCTAATGTTCAAGTCGACTAGAACTTGCTTGGTCCATGTTAATTCACTTGTGGTGGAGGTCATGACTCGATACTCTGCTTTTGCGCTTGATCTTGCCACGATCTTTTGTTTTTTGCTCTTCCATGTGACTATATTTTCGTCCAAAAATATGCAAAGTTCGATGGTTTATTTCTATCAAAACTTCCAGCCCAATCTGCATCGGAATAACCACATATATCACCAGTATCATTTCTTCTCATCCAAATTACCTTTCCGGGTGTATGCATGAATTGTCTTACTTGACTTGCCGAAAAAGATAAGTCTGATCTAGTTACAGTTAAATTAATTAACATTCCAACTAATCTTTGAAAATGATTACGTCTTCTAGAGGTTCACCAGCTTCGGTGTTAAGTTTTAAATTTGGATCTATTGGAGTGGTGACCAGTTTGCATCCTATCTTATCGATTTTCTTGAGCAAATCAAGTGTATATTTTCTTTGACATATAAATTGCCCTTTAGGGGAATTAGCCATTTCTACTCCAAGAAAATACTTTAAATCGTCTAAGTCCTTAATTTCAAATATTTCTTTAAGGTTCTTCTTAATATGGTCAATTTTCATTTGGTTGTTACCGATTATGATTATGTCATCTACATAGACGAAAACCATGGTAGTACCATCAACATCATGTTTAGTAAATAGGGATGTATCAGCCAAACTGATTTTCAAATTACAAGTTAATAAAAAAGTGACTAAGCTTGTCATATCATTCTCTTGGAGATTACTTTAGTCCGTATATTGATTTCTTTAACCAACAAGCAAGATTAGAAATACCTTCATTTTTGTGAACGGATGGTAGTGTGATATACACTTCTTCTTCAAGTGTTCCTTGAAAAAAAAATATTTTTAACATCCATTTGGTGCAAAAGCCATTTTTTGTTGGTTGCAATTGACAATAGAATACTCACGGTGTTCATTTTTGCTACGGATGCAAAGATTTCATCGTAATCAATACCATATCTCTGGATATAACCTTTAGCAACTAGCCTAGCCTTATATTGCTCTATGGTACCATCAATATGATATTTAATCTTGTAAACCACTTACAACCAACCGGTTCTTTATTTTCTGGTAGAGTACATAAGTTTGATTTTTTTTTTCTAGGACATGAAGTTTTTCTTTCATTGCGTTACACTATTTTGGGTTTAGTTTTGCCATCTCATAGTTTGTTGGTTCTTCGATTTTTTATAAAGAGTTCAAGAAAGCATAATGTTCATGAGCAATGTTTTTATAAGAAATATAATATCATAGTCCTCTAGTCTTGTCGACTTGTCCATCTTAATTGTAGTTCATTTCCTCATTTTCTTTCTAAGATTGTTCAGTTTGTATCTGTGGTTGTGGTGTTTGTGATGATGTTTGTCCAACTTGCGCAAGAGGTTGTTCAAATTGCACATGTGATTGTTCGCCTTGCAATTGTGATTGTCCTACTTGTTCTGGAGATTGTCCAGGTTGAGCTGGTGACTGTTCAATTTCTTGGAGTTCTTGATTACCTATCTCAACGTAATTTTCAAGAAGGATTTTTCTTCTTTCCAAGTTAGTACAATAAGGTATAACAAATTTATTTAGCAAAACTTGATAAATTCTATTATAGAAAGTATTTAAAATCATTATAGAAAGTAATGGGGGCGGGACCCCAAATATTTGAATGGACAAGCTCAAAAAGTCTCTACGAATTAGAAGTAGAAAAAAGAAGTTTATATGCTCAACAAGCTTACAAACTTCACATTACTACAATCTAATTTAGAAAATTCAAATATAAGTTTCTAAATTTTATCGGATGGATGACCTACTTTTGTGGCAAAGTTTACTCATTTTCTCATCCTTACTATTAAATGCAAACTTGTTGCTATTTAAAAAAATGAAGACCATTTTCCAGAATCTATGTTGCAAGGGTGCGGGTGCAGGTATCGTGTCTGATAAAGTGCAGGTGATACAATAAGTCATTTTCCAAAATACTAAGATAAGGCGGTGTATATATAAAATAATAAAAATCATATTATTTATTAAAATATATAGAATATGTAAGAGATTTGATCACAAACACGTGTTTGTTGCAGTGATTTGTACTTTTAATAAACTAAAATTATATATGTCTAAACCTAGGGTTAATTGTGTTAAATTGATCAAGTTTTGTAGGTTTTAGAGGTAATTAATGTGAAATTAAGTTTGTTTTGTTTGTTTTGTAAGAGTTCAAGGTACTGATCTAATTTAGTATTTTCTTGCAGGAATCAAGATCTAGAATGTCTAAGATGATAAGACAAGATTGTAAAGTTCTTTCTAAGCTTTTTAATACACCATGAATCATTTTATGGCCAAAATACTGCCAGTATCCTGTCGTATCCCAATCGTATCATTTGTCGTATCCCAACAGTATCCCAGTTGTATCATGTTGTATCATGTTGTAACCGACCAGTCAACAAATTAAAATAGTACAATACACCAAGTAGAGTATTGGGTGCGTATCACACGCGTATCCGTATCGATTATGATACGCGTTGCAGCAGGGTTTTAAGGTATTCGGGCAACCTAGTCAGAATGCTTTCTCAATTTTTTCTTTGGTGCACAAATCTTGAAAAATAATATTTTATCTTTTAAAAATAATTTCACAATTTAAATCCTTAGAGAGTTTACTAATATACAATAAGTTCACGGAACACTCTTCAACAAAGAAAAAGTCTTGTTTAATATTTTTAGAAAAGATACTAATCATGCTTCAATCTTTAATTTTAATCTTTTCATTGTTAGCAATGGTGAAAAATTGATTACCTCTATTGGACAGTAATTTCTCAACAACTCTAGGTTGTCCGTCATATGATCTGTTGCACCGAAATCAAGGACCCATTTGGTACAATTATTTGAAGCATTAAGAAAGAAAAATCCAATTGTCAAACATTTGTTTTCAATTGGTCTCTCTAGAAATGGTTTAAAACCATCTGTAAAATTCGGACTTGGCATATGTCTGGCAGACTTTAAATCAAGGTCTTTCAAAACAAACTCATTGTCTTCTTTACAATTGTCATTTTCTGGAATTAACGAGAAGGCCTTGGATTCGATTTTACCAAGCCTATTTGAAAATAAAGAGGGAGGAGAGACTGAACCTTTACACTCAGAGGTGAGGTTTTTCTTGAGTTAATCAAGTTTTGGGAGTCATTTTTTGTGAATTGATCAATCATCGCTTCTCTGAGTTGTTCAAGTATATCTAACTTCGTTAGTTGTCTCTTCTCCTTCTCCACGTTTCGAGGATGACCTCTTTCACTTTTCACAATGCCTCACCTCATTTCTCGTTCTCTCCCCCTTTTGTGATAGCTTGAGACGAGGATTGAGAGTCCATTAACGAACCCTCGTATGACATTGTCTTTTGCAGTGATCGGATCAATTGGGCACCCGACCTCCTTTATGTTTTATCTCCTCGCCATTGTCAGGTTTTGAGATTTCTATAGTGGAAGGTTGACTGTGAATGTTGTTGTTGTGAATTGAATCTTGATTAAGATGGAATTCAAACGTTGGCCCAATTTGAGATTCCTTCTCTTGCTCTAGCATTCTTTGCGCTGAGCAACTCTTTATCTTAGGTTAAGTTGACTTTTCCTTTGCACAAGTTAAGTTTTCATCATTGACTTTGTTGCAGGACAGAGCCACCACTTGTCCAAGTGAGCTTGTCTTTTTCTTTGATTTGGACAGCGGTGATTTTGAAAGAATCGACCTCAATCATTAATTTTGTGGAAGCTTTTCTGAATCGAGTAACAACTTGATCTGATATCATGTTGAAATTTAGAGTGAAAATAGAGTTGATGAAAAAATTGTATTACTGGTTATTTTTACAAGTTAGTATATGAGTTTATATACTCACATTTACACATCTATCTCGAACAGCTAAAATTTTAACAATGTGTAACAGCTAGTATTCTCTTTTTTATTTTTTATTTGAATATGTCTATTCTATTTTGATATTATTTCTTAACAGCACTACGCACGCAGCACAGGTCAAACAAATTAATTTACTCAAAAATTAAAATCAAATATTACTATACACAGAGAATTAATGGTTCATATCTAGCATCTGTTCTAATAGCAATAAATAAAAGAACACTATTAATGTCAGAAACCTCGTCCCAACTTATTTATAAACAAACACATGGGAAATAATCAAAATACAATATGTCAAACACTAAGGAAAACCAATCAATATCAGACTAAAGAAACTAAATATGGAGAACGAACAAACAAGAAAATAACAAAAAGATTAAAAAATGAACCATATGATCGAACTATATAGTTTTAAAATATTTTCACATCTCCCTTACAATCAGCAGAACTGGTACTTGATGCTACATTAACAGTAATTTCACAAGTAGTTGATACCGTCGCGTGAATTTCAATTTTATCAAAGAGTGTAACCTTCCCCGTCATATAAGTTTTCGATTGAAGCGGGATCTTCCCCATGGTCAACTCTTCAAACAAAAATGGTGTGTTTATCATGGTGGTGGCATTCATATACACTGTGCTGTGAAGTTTCTTCTTTGATCGTGATTTTACCACGCCTGCTGGCATTGGTGCCAACCCGGCCGGAATGCCATGATAGAAGATCGTCGTGTTAGTGTTTTGGTATTTGTAACCAGCATAATTTGGGTTTTTTATGTCGATGTTCACCCCCATAACTAAATTCAACGAAATAGGGTTTATTGTGTATGAGAGGCTTTCAAGGGTTGCACTGCTAGCCGCAACTTCAACCCCTCTTTTCTTGAAAATATACAAAACAAAGAACAGGAAAACACCAACCAGAGCAAGAATAATTATAAAGAGTATACAGCAGAAAATTTTGAAGCATTTGCAATTCCAGCATGTCTGGGGCTTCTTCTTCTTAGGAATTGGATCTTCTATGGTTGCTGATGTGCCGAGTGGTGATGGTGGCAGTTCCGATTTTTCTTGTAGCGGTGATTCAGGCTTTTCTCGATCATCCATGGCTTTTAAAATTTGATTCTCTCTTTCTTTTCTGTATTTGAAGGTTTTCTAGTTTTCAAAGGGGTGAAAGTGGGGGAGGAGCCAAGGGTTCTATGACTCAAATTCACTAAGTTGTTGTGTTGTACTGTTGTATATATAGGGACTTTTTTGACAAATAATAGATGTTTATAATAGGTTAATTAATTTTGGATGGAACGGTGCACCAAATTGTCAAAAATGATACAGAATTTGGCGTGTGCTAGAGGATTTTAATTGGGTCAACTTTAATTAACAATTTAACTGTATGCACGAACAAATTAATTAATAAGAATATTTCCTCGAGGTACTTTTACCAACTGATCCAAACGGACGATATTAGAAAAGAAAGAAAATAAAAATATATATGGTTCTAGTCTTCTAGCAATATGACTGATAGAATTATAGATATTTTCTTCTACGAAAAACAAAAGTATTTGTAATAGCCATAATCAGCTATTACAAGGAAATTGAAAGAATTAACTAAATAATATAGGATAATTGAATTTGAAATAAGAATTTTTATTGAATTTCAACTGAAATTACAAAACAGCAAGCTAAGCAAAGGAATAAGAATGAGAGAATAAATGTTTTGACATAAGCAATTTCATCGATATCCAGAGAAGAAGAAGAGAATGCCTTTATATAGTATAGGAATTTACATGGTAATTTGGTAAAAATCAAAGTAAATGGTAATTATATATGTCACACAGCTCTCTCTATGCATCGTAACAAACTTGCAAATATTTCTAACACCCTACGCAGCTCCTCTCCAGTTCTAAACACTGGACTCTCCCTTACTGACAGCTTGGCCCCATTCGTCAGTCTTAACATCTTTTCCTTTCTTTGAAGTTTTAAAATGTTAAAGGTCCATTACCCTTTTTATAACAACGGTTCAATATTTCAGTACCAAGCCCATTATTTCCCTCCTCAGAACTAACAGTTATTTTCAATTGATGGAGCTCAACTCTTGACATCAATTCAAATATAGTTTGGTTACCAGCCAAATAGGTTCCTGCTGATACTCGCTTCTCCCGTACTAGGTCATAACAGTATTTTACATATTGTATTTTAGTCCTTTTATTGTAAAATTTTGTAGTTATTTATCTTTTTTAGTAATATATTGAATTTTCTATAAGTTTAAATATTATAAGATTTTATAATATTATGAAAATTTAGGTTCCACATTTGCAAATCAAAATAAAGATTCTGGACAATACAATTACTGTGAGAAGAAGGGGGAATCTGCAAACAAAAACACCAATATCTATAAAGTACGACATATGACGAAAAGAGATCTTCTACCGCGCAACAAAAATAATGTGTGTGATGCGTAGCAAATTTCAGTCTTTGATTTGCGTTGATGTTCGTGCGAACTAAACTTTATAATATCAGATCCCTGAATCACATTTGAATCGTCTGTAGCCTACAACACACGAAATCTGATCCGTTCGTACCTACTGCGCTATAGAAGATTGGCTTCCACATATGACTGGATTAAAGATCGGAAATCAACAAATAGTAACAATTTTATTTGTATCATTCACTATTTTTTTTCTTTTAACAGCCCGTAGGCATTCACTAACTTTAGATAATTTACATAAAAAACAAAAGATTAACTTTAGATAATTTTTGTGTGGATAACAACAGTAACTCAGTTTTCTTCAAAAAAAAAAAACAACACTAACTCAGTCACGTCGTAATGTATGATTAAAGTGACAACAAATGCTGGAAGAGAACATCGAAATCTTATAAAAGATAGTCCTCTAACATCAAGAGGGCCTTATTACGAATATATACTCTCTTAAATATTTGCATTTGCAGTGATAAACAATATGAAAAGTTACTCTTGTTTCAATATATAAGTGAGAAAATAGACAAATAATAAATTGTCTTAGACGCTTAGCTAGTTAGCACCACTTAATTAGTTGATTCCCACACCATGCAATTGTCCTTCAAATAAGTGTACAAGGAATAACAAACCACTTGACAAAATAGATCGAAAACTGTTATTTTAATTTAGTGAAAAACAATAGAAAAAATAATAAATTGTTTTAATTAGTTAGCACCCACTTAATTAGTTAACTCTTACAGTACATGGCCAGTTGTATTTCAAAATTTTCAAAATATAACAACAGTCTCACGATATATGTAGAATGGACCAAATCAATCTAGGATGCTGATGCTCCTATACAAACAATATTAGAAACCTTGTATTGATCTGAGAAACCTCTCAAATCTATTTATAACATGAATGCCAGAAACCACGCAAGATACAGTATGCCAGACACGTCACAGGCAATCAAATCTTTATGCAGGAAAATAATTATGGAGAGCACACCAAAAGGAAAATAAAATGATCAATATATGCATGATTTCTTTAATGTCCTTTTCGTTTTGTTTTCATCTCACTTCTCGTGAGATATTTTTCTTTTTATTTCTTTTGTATTGAAATTCTTATTCAATAATCCCAAATATGAGCCAGACCTCTATTTTCTCAACAATAAAAAAGTACATAAAGCACTAAAGCAGAGATAGCAAGTTCTAGGATAGTTTGACATCTACCTTGCAGTCAGTATTATAGGTTCCTGTTTGTATATTAACAGTGATATCACAAGAAGTCTCGACGGTCGCTTGAATTTTGATAATATTGAACACTACACAATTCCCCACTAACGTCGACATTCTTGATGAAAGCACCATTACACGCCATCATCTCAGGTAACAAAAAGTTGTGCTTATCATGGCAGGCGAATTCATGTACACAGTGCTGTGGATGTTCTTAGTTGATCGTGCTTTTAACACGCCGGCTGAAATTGGTGATGTTCCAGCCACAACTCCATGGTAGAAGATCTTCATTTCAGAGCTTTTGTACTTGAAACTGGCAAAGTTGGGTTTTTTTTTATAGTGATGTAGTACACCCCAAGGACTAAATCCAATGTGAGAGGTTGTATGCTGTCTGACAGTTTTTCTATGGATACATTATTGGCAGTGACTTCAACAGGCCTTTTTTTTTAATAGAAATAATGCGAAAAAGAACTACCATGAGTATAACAACAGTACCGATGAGGATGCAGCAATTTATCTTGTGGCATTTCTTGCACTTCTTGTCAGGAATACGTTTGCTGAATTTTTTTGTAAATGCATAGCCTGGTACAGGTGCTGATCCATGCACATATGGTACTGATCCTTGAATATTTGGTGGTGCAGGTACTTGTAGGTGTAAATGTGGAGGTGCTAATCCGTGTACATATGAAGGTTCTGATCCTTTAATATTTGGTGCTGCTGGTACTTGTTGCTGTAAATGTGCACTGCAGTAAAACACACTATTTGCATCTACAGAGTTAGATGCAATTAAGACTTTTAACATCAGCAGTTTGATGCTAAAGGGCTTTAGCATCAGGTCTTTGATGCAAAGACATTGATGCAAATATTCTAGCGGCAAATACGCAATTGCATCTGGGTGAGCATTTGCATCTATGTTGCACGAGTGCAGGTGCGGGTATCGTATCGGATACAGTGCGGGTGCGGTGATACGTCATTTTAAAAAAAGTTAGGATACGACGGAGTATATATAAAATAATAAAACTCACATTATATATTAAAATAAGATATTACATAAGAAATAATACTTCAATAAAATCACACATTAAAATAAAATAATATATATTATAAGAAGATATATATAATAAGTAACAGTCTAGAACAAAAAAGCAACTGCGTCTCAGTGGTCATGCGCCTTTGTGTAAGGTGTTGTATTGCACATTGATCTAGTGTTCAAATTCCAGCACTAGATTTAATTTCTAGTGTTATTTTACTCCTCAAGGATGGCAGACAGATCTTCTATGGCGATGGATACACGAGTTAGATCCGTATCAGGGCGAATTATATTCGAATCTTGACCGAATTCGTTGGTCAAAAACAATAAAAAACTAGATACGCCAACTGGAGTATCGAGTGCGAATCGCACGCGTATCGCACGCGAATCGTATCGAATACGTATCGAATACGGGATACGCTGTGTTTTCAAAGAATCCGGACAACATAGATTTGCATCAATGTTTTATTTGCATCTGCTACGACAGATGCACAACCCATTACCTTTTGTATCAGCAAGGTTGATGCAAATACTACACTATTGGTTAAAACCTACAGATGCAAATGTCTCCATTAGCATCTACTTTCTAGATCCAAATATTTTTTAAGGTATCATATTTTTACTTTTGATTCATAACTACTAATGCAATTATTGATATTAACATCTAGTAGAGTAATGCAAATATGATGTATTACATTTTTTGCATCTCATTTACTGATGATATACTTTTTTGCATCTGTGTGGATAGGTACAATTACTACTCTTTCATTTTTAAAATAGATGCTACTGTTAACAATTGAACAAAAAAAGCAGATTCAAATTGCATGATTCTTCCGAACATACCAATATTCATACAAACAAACCAAGATCCATACAAACATTTCAAAGATTCCCAAATTGTTCATCACAACATTCATACAAGCATTCATAACATAAATTCATAGCAACATGCCAGATATTCCAAAATATTACACCCTAACAAAAATTTCCCAAAATAAAACCCAAACAACTTACAAAAAATAAGCAACACAAGTAATTTATAGGTGTGCACTGACAGTTGCCATAGAAGCTCAACAAACCTGCATGAAGCAAAACATAACATGAAAGGAACAAAGAAGGTTAGACAATACAGAGATACAATAGGACAGTGTGAAGAAAAAATTGAGTGGAACAAATAATTTCTCTCACCTTCCTAAACTCTCTTGACTGTGCAGAGTCGTATATAGGCCAACTGATACAACAACAAAATACAAGGGGTTCAAAATGATAGAGCTTCTGAGATAAATCATATAAGGAGTTTGACAGATTGACTTAACAAACTCATTGAGTGCTTGATCAAAGAGTCATGAACTGACAAACTTTAATAACAAGCATTAGACATCAATGTTTTCTTGCACAACTCATCCACAACCACAATTATGGCAAGCCTCATTACCTTCGTTAGATCTTCTGTCTAACACAAGATTTATTATGGAGCATCTTATTACAATAAAGTTCTTCATGCTTAGATCACAAAAGATATTGGTCTTTGAGTATTTGTCAGACATATCATTAATTTATGGTATAGGTTCATATGCCTATAATGCAATAAGTTGTTGTCAGTTAAACGGTCTACTAAGCAAAGCACAAAATTCACTTAAGATCTCAAAGATTGTATAGAAGATACCTTAAAAAAAGTAGAAATAGTATTAAATATGCAAAAAAAAAATTGCATAAAAGATAAGCATGTTCGGATCATTGTCTTGCACGTTCAAAATTTAACAGGAACAGAAAGTAGAAATAGTTTTTTCTTAACAAATTTTCAATAGAAAAATCATACAGATTATATGTACCAGTAAAAAGCAGACTATTCCTTTTGGCTCAAAATCTTCTAATCTAACGTGCTTTCATTCGATGACTCCCCTTGTGCTATCTGCAAATAATAAGTAACCAACTTACTAAGCACACCTATTTGCTGAAATTAACTATCGGTAGCAGTAAATAACTTACCGAGCACACCTCTTTGCCTTTGTCCTCACATCACCGCTACAGTTTCCTCGTTTCGTCCGTGCACGCTTGGGACAGATCCGCCTCGCACCTCAGCCGCCTTGTCGCCAGATTTGTCAACAGCCAGTTCGAACTCTGCAATAAAGAGAAAACAAATCGTAAATAGTTGATCAGAACCAAAGGCAATAATCAAGAAAAAGAACTAAAAATCATATTAGAAGAAAGCACATTTCCAAATCCATACATGACAATCGGGAAACCCTGCAACTCTGATAGAGTTGGAAGTGAACCTAAGCAAGCTGAGTTTTCACAGCTCCAGAGTGATGCAGTCAGGCGAAGTGAGGGAGCTGAGGTGTCACGAATGTCGCCACTTCCATAGCTCTAGGGTTGCTGCTGGGATTTTCTTTTGGCGACGAGGAGGTGAGGTTAGGCAGAGATAGCAAGAGAGCGCGGGATTGGTGGTGTGATCGGAACTAGAGCGATGAGAGAAAGGGGGCTGGTGTGACTTGCCGCTGGGAGAAAGAGAGCGTGAGAGAGACACTCTGGGTAAACCCTAGAAAATATCCGAAGAAAATATTGGAAGGGTAAGAGGGGCCTGTGAACTTTTATTTTTTTCGCGATGTTGGACTGTAACCGTCGGATCTGATCTAACGGCGTGCGTGGACAATCGTTGTGTACACATCAGGTGAACCAAGCTCACTTAAATGAAGAGATGAGGGGGAGAGAGAACACCTTCACAGCTCTTTGTGTACACATTAGGGTTAGAGTATTGTTTTGGAGGCAAAATTTCTTCCAACTTTTCTAGCCAAATTTCAACAAGTCAGATAATATCTACTTAGCGTCTCTAGAATTTAAAATTAATATATCTTTTGCATCAGCATATCGGATGTTAAATCAAAATAAATGTTGTTGCATCTATTCTCCTGATGTAATCAATATTTTAGTATTTCTGTTTTTCTTACATTTTTACAGTTGAAAACAGCTACATTTATTTTCATCTACAAATGTGATACAAACAAGTTTTTGCGTCTCCAAACCTGATGAAACATGTTCAAATGAAAATAACTTGACTTATTTGCATCTACAGGTTTGATACAAAATAGTATTTGCATCAGCTCGCTTGTTGCAATATGTTCAGATCATAATTTGAAGGTCCAAATTTTTTCTGTTGATGCTAATAAAAAAAAATAAATGCAATTTACTCTAACCGGATGCAAATGCTGCATCTTCCTGTAGTGGTGATGGTGTTGATTCATGTACATATGATGGTTCAAATCCTTGAATAAATGTTGGTGGTGATGCGTGTTGGTACGAATATGGTGGTGGTTCTGGCTAATCTTACATTTTCATGCTGTCGATTTGAAATCTATATTTATTGGGGCAAGGGAAGAGGGGGGAACATGAGGTGTTCTATGTATATGGCTATTTTACAAAATTCAGGTTGCAAGTGATTAGTTTGAATTTTGGTTGTCTGCAACTGGAAAAGGTCAAAGAGGGAGCACGATCATTAATCAATGTCCTGAGTACAAATTAAATTTTTAAAGTGTTTCATGTCTCTCTGATCTCAAACGAAGAATAGTGGGGAAATTAAAATCAAAATTCCTCCATTAAAAGGTTTACATTATTTGATAAAAGGTAAATTATTATTTATTTTTCCAAATTGATCAAAATTTGATACATATTTTACTTGAAGTCACATAGCTCTCGTGAGAAAACCTAATCGCAAAGAAAATTGAAACCTAGGTGAGAGAGGCTGCACCGCTGGCCTCCCTATCTCTCCATTTTCTTCTCCTCTCCTCCTAGATCTACTATTTCCCAGTCACCTCCTGCTCTCTCCCATAGTCCGCCTCCGGCTTTCCACCTCCATCGACTTTGCGATGTCACCTCTGTCTTCCTCTTCTCTGCCAGCTTCTACCTTCGCTGATCTCGGTTTCGGCTAATCTTAGCCAATCGGAGAAAGGCCAAGTAGTTCACTCTAGCAAGCAAAGGAAAAAGACGAGGAACCGGTGAGGGATGTCGTCGGCGGGGAACCTCCTTCATCCTGTCAGAAGCAACGAGGCAACTCGATTTTTCTAGCCTGCTCGGAAGAGAGGTACTAATTTTTGACAGTTTCTGCCAAATTTTTTTATTGGAATCGATCGATCGTCATTTCTCATTATCACAAATTGACATGGAGATAGGAATTTTGCGCTGCTTGTACTGTGTGCTTGCTTAGTTGAAGAAGATGTCTATGGCTAGTGGCTAGCTATTGTGCTTCGAGGATTAATTAGTGTGCTTGATGTGCTTAGAGTGTTAGATAACTAGTTTAATTAGCTAGTTAGTGTGTTGGAGTGTTAAATAACTAATTAGAAATTTAGAATTAGCTAGTTAGTGTGCTGGAGTGTTAGATAACTAATTAGAAATTTAGAATTAGCTAGTTAGTGTGCTTAGGATGATTGAGAACTAGTTAGGATTAGCTATTGATGCAAGATTTAATTTTATGACAATTGTTGTCAAACTTATCGAAAAAGATACATATTTTACTTGAGCAATTCCGAACACATTTACAATTCTATCTTTTTTTATTCTAGTAATATTTATTGAATAGAAATATATAAATATCATTATTAAATTTCAAATTTATAAAATGTCACTCAGAGTTTAAATTTTAACTAATATCAATTAATTCAAATGTTCTTATAATTGTACACTATAATTATATGGGAAAATTTTCAAAATGCCATCAAGAATTCAATATTTGTCATAATGCCATTAAAATTCAATAGCCATTTTAATTATACCATTAACACAATATTTACTCAATATAAAAATAATGAAAATTTTAAATGCCCATTATGCCCTTGACACAGAATAGCTTTCCTCTCCTTTTTACAGAATCATCTCGGAAACAAATAATTATTTTGTTCGATGCACAGCCTTCCCAGCCCTGATCGACGCAGCACCCTCGCCTCATTTCCTCGGCAGAATCCAACATTCGACGCAGACCTGACCCTCATCGCGCCTGGCCCTCACTGCCCCTCGCCTCGTCCCTATCGCCTCGTCCTTTCTGACAAACCCTAGGTACTGTCATTTGTCACAAATAGTTGTTTTGGTTTAATATTTACTGGCATTTCTCCACTGTTTTGGTTTAATAAATACTGGATTTCTCCATTGTTTTGGTTTCATTTCTTTAAACTGTTTTTGTATATATTGAAAAGCTTGAATAACGGAACAATAGCTGTTTTGATTTGGCATGTTGGCTCCCAAAGAACTTTTTTTGGTATAGCAGTTAACATTCTGTGAAATTGAAAGAAAATTTCCTCTGATTTCGTATGGTATTTTGTAAAGTTGTGAGGACTAAATTACAATTTTGTCTAACTATGTTGTAGGCTTTTGCTCCAAATAATTTTGGTATTGTCTTTCAGTATAATAGAGGTTCGGTGTGGTATGATACTGCTTTGAACTCTTCCTGTATGTTTTTGTTCTCTTTGGTTATGCTGAAAATGAAGTCTAGGTTTGAGAGCAGTTAAGAAGCGTGAAAGTTATAAGGCTAATGCAGCTTGTACCGTTACTAGTTTGATGATTATAACTAGTCAACACCAAATTGAACCAGATTGGGAAAACAGCTAGGGAAAGTTTCAAATGTTTCAATTTTGTCTTAGCATGTTGCTGGTACAAATGTTTCAAATAGGGAAAACAGATAGGAAAAGTTGCTGGTACAAATGTCAGATAATGAATTGATTTCAAATAGGGAAAATAGATAGGGAAAACAGATAATGAATTGATTTCAAATAGGGAAAATAGATAGGGAAAACAGATAACGAATTGATTTCATGAATTAACATTTTTCTTTGGTACAAAAAAGACATGAAAACAGATGATGACATAGGCATTACTTTGAAGCACCATTTCTATTACTGTAGAAAATGTCGATTTCCTTGCGAGGTGAAGATCTCTACTACTCGAAGTAATTCGGGTCGAGAGTTCTATGCATGTTATTGTACGGATGGTAGTTTTTTTCGCGTTTGGTGCGATGAGGTGCATTATTATTCTCACTACGTAAGAAAGCAAATTGCATTCCTTAAGAATGTTATATTGTAGGTTTTGCAGTTAATCTCTCTATGATGGTAGTTTTGTTATGTGTCGTTTGTCAAGCTTTGAATGTAATTTTATCTTATTTGAATTATGTTATGTTGAATTATGTTATGTTGAAGTATGTTATGTTATAATAAAATTGCAAATGATCAATTAAAACGACTTTAATTAGATTATATGCTTAAACTTTCAGAATAAGATTCACATTTCGTTAACTAACATTTACTAATAAACGATGAAGATTTCGAAAATATGTTGAAAACAAAATTATATAATAAAACTAAAAAAATTTACTTAACTAATACAGAACATCATCTTCCTCCTCTCAAGCTACAGTGCTACACACTACTTATTGCACCCCAGATTTATATCCTCGGTGGTGCAAGTGTAACGGCGCCGCCGCCCACCACCACCACCACCACAGCTGATACGGATCCCTGTACACACTACGTCTCATCTGGTTGTGCGTTATTCGATTGATTTCGATTCAATTCCTTGATTCGATTGATTTTCATTGTGCGTGACATTGCTCACACTCACACCTCATGACCCGCAATATCTCTTGGCTCCAGACCCGTTACAGTAATACTAGGTTCTGAGATCTGAGCGCGCAAGAGAAAACAACGGAGATGAGAGATCGAGACGGACGGAATCTGATAAAAGGGAGAGAAGAAATGGTGGCGTGAATCACCTTTTTGCTCGGCGACTGGGAAAATGTTTGAGCAGTATTGGTCGATTTAATTTGAGGTGAGATAACCTGAACCAAACTATCCCAAATTAAGTCAAACAAAGTAAAATCTAGTCAATTTTGAATAAATTATCGTCCAATTCATTGTCAAATCGATCCCTTAGCAGAAATTCATGTAACACTGAAGAGATCTGACAAATTTGTGTTTAAAAGATTATTTTCTTGAGACATCCAGTTTAGTTGGGTCTATAGTTAATTAGGGGTTTTGTTACAAGTTACCTGTATAACACTCAAGAAACTCATTTCCATAAAACCTACCAGAGGTTTATAATTTTTGGAACGAGACTATTAACAATTTAGTATGTGTGTACATGTACAGAGCAAAACCATGTTGATGTTTAACGAGGAGAACAGTGCTGTGCTGCAATGAGTTTAACAATGCTTGTTAAGGAACACATGATATCAGGAATCATCTGCATTGTTGCCAGTGACAATGTTTATTTGGTCAAAGTTGAGAAGCAAGGAACTTATGGCATAACTATTGTTCAAGCCGCATATGCTACTCAGACCACTTTTACACCAGAAACTGGTATAAGTTGAGAAGCAAGCAATCGGTATTGTTTAGGTTCCACGTTCTAGACATCAGCTATTAGTTGCTTCCTGTTGATTTCAGGAAACATGACAGCTTATATCAGTGTCTGTCAGGGAAAGGCAGCAATTACCAGTGAGCTTGCAGTTTCAGCTAATCATTGCATTTTCATAACCATCATGGTTCACAACTCGGCAACGGAGAGTCAAACAATTTGCATGTGCAGTTGGGTACAAGTAAAACTGGATTAGAGACTTTAATCTCCAGTATCTCAGACGTTTTATGCGGTATTTGTTTTTATATAAAATTTAATATGTATAGAGGTTTTCTTTGAGGGTAATAAATAGGATGTAGTAAGGTACTGTAGATACTTTGTTTCATGCTATTAATAAAATAGAACGCAATTCATAAGTATACACACTTGAATGAGGAATATATAGGAAACAAATTGTTGTATAATTGGGTTCATGATGGAAGAAGAAAGACTGAAATATGTATAACAAAGTACCGAAGTTAGGGAACCAGATAGTTAAAATCATTTATCGGAGTTTGTCAAAAGGACAAAATTGAAGAACATTAACCCAGCAACATTCACTCAAATTGAACACAAGTTAAGAAAATAGCACAAGATATTCATTTAGTAAAAAGATTCAAAATATGAATTTTGAAAATTTGATTAAGTTGTTACTAATATCAATTTATGGATTTACAAATCAATTCAAATTATAATTCTAACAGAATTTTTTTACAGTAATGCATAAACAAGTGTAAGATGGGAAAAAAATAAGATAATCACTCCAGGTTATTCCCAATACAAATTATGCATATATTATAAGAACAAAAAAATTGAAAGTAAAAAAAAAAATTAAATCTCAAATCCGTCCATATTATAATATCATGTCGCAGATATTGGTTGAATTTTAATTTCTGTATAACCAGCTTAAGTAAATTGAAGAAAACAAAAGAACCACCTTCTATAAATGAACTTTTGTCTTGCAATCTGTGGCTGTATCCCAGGTTAATAGAGTAATATTAACAGTGCAATTCAAATACACAGTCGCATGAATTTTTATTTTTTTTATAATCAAAACCTTTCCTGGCATAATTGTATATGTGTCAAGTGGAAGGTAACCCGACTTCAAATCACTTATTAAATACTTACTAGAAGTCATTGCTGTTGTGTTGACATCAACCGAAATATTAACTGCAGCTCTGGAGCGAGCATGGACCACTCCATTTGGTACTGTTGCCATCCCAACATCTGGTCCATGATAATAGAGCGTTGTGTTGAACAGTTTGTATTTCCAACCAGCATAATTAGGGTTTTTTAACCTGATGTTGATGCCTAGGGTTAGGGTTATGGAAGCAGGTTGTATGGAGAAAGTCAGATTTTTCACTTTTACCTCATGGGAAATGATTTCAGGTTTTCTTGCTCTGAAAATGTAAAATATTAGGAACAGCAGTAAAGCCAACATCACAATTACTGTAGCAATTGTGATGTAACAGCATCGCTTGTTCCGACAGCAGCTACATGTCTTTTTCCTCTGTCTGTTATTAGCCTCTGTTGGTTGTCCGGTTGCTGTTGGTCCCGTGTTCGCTACCTGTGATTGTCTGCGGACTAATGTATCGTTCTTTCTTGATACTGTATCAGGTTCCGGTGCTGCCTCATCAATTGCTGCTTCTGCTGTTATATATGGGAACAGTGTTTCCCTTTTAGATGCTGAGGGCACCAAAGCTGATTCATCAACATGTCGTTCTTCTTCTGTTGATGTATACATCTTGTACAAGGGGCTGAGGAACTTGATTGGTAATGGCAATTTAGATTTTGTTTTGCAATAAAGGGATGTCTTATAATAGTTTGAAGGTATGCAGCAGTCTTTTTGTTTTTTTAAGGTAGCTTGGTGGGGGATGGAACAATTTATTTTTAAATTTAAAATAGTAAGAGAGAATCCGAGATCATGAGAAATGATTGGATATTATCTGGGGTTTTTAATGGTTGTGGACTGATTTTCCAGAAATACCCTTGCAAAATTTGACAGGCTTTCACATTGTTGCCTCCTAGTTTATTCTTGTCCAATGCTACTAACCAACAGAAGAAATATACTTCTAGAACACATTATATCCTTTTAAGACTGTACAAAAATCAAATTAAACTTTCTTTATTTAATAATGAAACTAAAGGCAGAACACTGCCTTCCATTTGTACGTTTGTAAATTAAAAATATATCACTTCGTCAAATAAAACAATAGGGCTAATGTCTATGAAGTCTGAACGAGATTCTCTTTCATTATTTAATTTTATTCTAGAACTTTTACTTAATGTATGGGGCCCCAAAGTGCATAAAAAAATTTGAACGAGTTTCTTCAATTTGGTTCTGAAACTTTGACAAAGCATTAACAATTCAATTGGTCTTTGTGCATAAATACAATCGATCAATAAAAAAATGTTGCGATTGTGGCTTACTTAAATTAATAGCCATAAACAGAATTTGTTTGTCTTAATCAAATTAATAGCGATTGTGGCTTTAATCAAATCAAACATCTTGCACGAATTTGACCATTAAAGAATTTGTTTATTGCTTCGGTTGACACTGTTGTATTGACAATGGGTCGGATCAGGCCGGGTCAGTCCAAACTCGTCCGGTCCAAGGGATTGATCAGTCCATGGATTGACCGATCTTACGGGTTTGACGGGTCGGATTTGAACGAGTAAATTTTTTAGGTCGACTGCAATCCATTTAAAGCCCACAGGTTGGTGCATTGATGGATTTGGGTCAGGTTACCGGCGATCCGATATATCAGATTACATGGGTGGGCCGGTTTTGTTTTTTTGTTTTTTTGAAAATTTTCAATTTTTTTATTTTTCGAGTTAAAGGGGGTTTTATCCCGGATTATAGACGGATTATAGGCGGGTTAGAGGAAGTCAGGAGGGGTTCATGGGGGTTAGGACGGGTTAGGAGGGATTATTCCTGAGTTATGACAGGTTTTGTGCTGGGTTGTGGCGATTGAACAGGTCGGATCGGTCGCTACTCATCTAAAACCCACATTTTTTTGCCAGATTCGTACGAGTTTGGGATCAGTCCGGACCTAGGTTGCCCGGGTACTTCAAAACTCCACCGCACAACGTATCGGATACGTATTCGATACGGATACGTGTACGATACGGATACATGTATGATACGCGTGCGATATGCATCTATACTCCACGTGGTGTATCGTATTATTTTAATATTATTGACTGGTCGGATACAACAGAATACGGTTGGGATACGATTGGGACACGACACATGATATAATTGGGATACGGCTGGAATATTTTTAATGCGCAACATTTAGTATTTTGATCATAAGTCCTTCATCCGAACCCCGATTAATATAATTCAAAGTGTATTGAAAAACTAAAAAAGAGTTTAACAATCTTGACTTATCATCTAGGACATGCTAGCTCTTGATTCCTACACGGATAGGTTTTGTGTACTTTGTAACTTTTTTTTTTCACCAACATATTTTTTGTTTCTTTTTTTTCTTCCATGTACTCTCTATCATAGTATCATGTATTATTATTTTTGGTTAATAAAATACTTTGTAGAGGAAGCCTATTCTTAAAGGTGATGTTCGGCAAGGAAGGATTAAGAGTCCTTTAGCTTCCTTTAGTCTCCTTTAACTTCCTTAGTTGCTTAATTCTTCCGAACATCGATTCCTTAGTAAGGATTAAGAACTCCTCCTTTAGCCTTCTTTTGCCCGAATCTTAATCTCTTGCCCGGACCTTAAGGCAGAGGTACCCCTGGATTAAACTTCCTTAGCGATTAAAGCAACCGAACACGAGTTTCTGAGCGCGGATTAAGATTTAATCCTACTTTTGTTGCCGAACAGCCCAAAAAAAATAAAAACATGCTTCTCACGGGTAGGTTTTGCAATAAAAGGAATGAACAGTGAAAACATTGTTATATCTGTCATATGCGGTCTTGGAATTCCGCATCAATTTTTACAATGCACTTAATTAACAGAGGAATTTATTTCATTAGCTACTCGATCTCACAAGTCACGATTATGAATGATCATTAGTGTAGTTAAAAATTCAGACTCGTCTAAATTATGAAATTTATTTGGATTATTTATTATAATTATAGGTTTAATCCTGTTATTATTATTTTGTAGAAAGAAAAAGTATTATGGTTTGTACAAGTGGTCAACATGCAATGCTATATCTCAAAGGCATATATATATGCCGAGTTTTGGACCAAAAGGTTATAAAAAAATAATTAATTGTCATTGTTAATGAATAATCTGATATAATACAATAGATATACATATCAAAAGTAAATAGTATAAGGACATCATGAATAATTTATTTGGACCAAAACTTAGAATTTAGGGTTTAAGTTTCGAGTTTAGAGTTTACTATTATTCATGTTTGTAGCTTTGAACCATTTATGTTTTCATAAATATAGTATCGTATGATTGTATCAGTTGTAGAAATAGTCTTGTACCAGTTACAAAATTAATTATAAGTTGATGATGCAAAATGTCTCTAAGTTACAAACAAGCATAACATATTTTTTATTTATCTTTTATCTTTTGTAGGAGCTTCGTCCATTTCTGCAATCGTATTCAGACAGCGAGATCGCACAGGTAAAGCAAATGCTTTGCAAATTTATTAGTTATAATTTGTAACTTTGTTTGTAAGTTTGAGATACATGCATGTTATACTTTAAGAATATATTATGTAGTTGTGTTTTTTTTTAAAATTTTTTTTTTGTTACATGTAAATTAATGTAAACATGTATTCTTGTATGCGTGAATGTATGTGTGTATATATATTTGTGATATATTGGTTGATATCGATTGTTGTTTGTTTGCTATATATATTGTAATTGTAATTTGTGGATTCTGATTTTATACGGCTAGCAAATTGGGCCTAGCCACAGAAAATCCCGTCATTTACTGCTAGAAAACAGATTTAATAGCAGATCCCTAAAGAGGTCGCTATAGAAAGTTTTAATATAAAAAAAGATTCTATATCGGGCTGGAACCTAACTCCGCTATAGAATGTCCTGTTTTTATAGTGGATTGCCATCCAAGTCCGCTATAAAAACTTTCGTTTCTATAGTGGATGTCCTCTTAATTCCGATATAGAAATCACTTTTTATAGCGGCATTTCTTGTAAGTCCGCTATAGAAAGTCTGATTATCTATAGCGGGCCATTCAAACATTTTATAGCCCTCCTTTAATAGCAGATCTTAGTCCGTTATTAAAGACTATTTATGCCGGTATAAAAAGCCAAAACTGTGATAATGTGAGCCAACGATGGTCTGTCATGGCTCATAGGCAGCTGTTTCACAATTATTTTCAGTCGTTTTGTTTTAAAATTATTTGAAAGGATCAAATTTCATAATTTTAATAAGAAAATACAATAAGATGAATTTAACATGCATTTAACCATTATTTGGTCTGAGTTTAAATAATTAAAGGTCGGGTTTTCAGTGCAAGAGCATGACATTACAACATATCAGAACTTATTTCTGAATTAGGTTAGTCTATTAAATGCTTTAGGCCTGTCTATTTTTTTTTATTTTCTTTAAATAATTTCAATTATATTGTTAGGTCTTTTATTTTTCATTTGATACAAACACTTCGAAGGTAACAATTAAAATAACAAAACAAGCATAAATACCAACATTATGATTCCATAACTTTCCACAAAAATGTTGCAATATACCAAATTTTACCATCGCATTCATAATATTATGAACCAAATTCAGGATGTCTTTATATTATTAGTTCAAATTCCAATGCTGATATGATAGCCCTGTCATTGTTTTATGGGCTTCAGTCAACTTGGGCTTCAAATTCGAATGCTGATATGATAGCCCTGTGATTGTTTTATGGGCTTCAGTCAACTTGGGCTTCAAATTCGAATGCTGATATGATAGCCCTGTGATTGCTTTATGGGCTTCAGTCAACTTGGGCTTCAATTTCCGAATGCTGATATGCCCTGTGATTGTTTTATGGGCTTCAGTCTACTTGGGCTTCAAATTCGAATTGCTATTTTGAAGCTTGTACATGTAATTTTCATCCAAGCCGAGATCTTTCATCAGCAGCTCTTTAAATGACGAGGAGGCAAGCAAATGCGTCGTCTCTTTGAAAAAGTTGTTTTTTTATTTTTTATTTTGCAATTTCAGTGATTGATCGCACACAGGAAAAAGAAAGATATATTTGCTTGCCTCTCTCTCCTTCTCTTCTCTAAAGCACTGTCATAGCCTTTTGAATATTTGTATTAAATTATAAAGGGTGAAGGGTTACTGTGGAAAAAAAACTGTTCTGATGACTTTCGTATGAATTTGTTTATCCTTATGTTTTTTTTATTTGTTTATGACCAAAATTATGGTGGATGCGCATGCATCTTGCTTGCGCATCTGGATTATTCTATGCGCACTAAGATTCGTGGAAATTCGTGCACATCGAATCTTGATGCACATCAGAGGGTTCAGATGCGTAAACGATGCATGCGCATGCACCATAACTTCACCGCTTGTTTAGAGCAAAATTATGGTGCATGCACATGTCCGTTCTTGTACATCTGGATTCTTTGATCCGCACTAAGATTTGTGGAGATTCGTGCACATCGAATTTTGATGCACATCAGAAAGTTCAGATGCGTAAGCACGATGCATACGCTTGCATCATAACTTCATCCCTTATTTAGAGAAAAATTATTGTGCATGCGCATGCTCGTGCTTATTACACTGAATCTTTCGATGTGCACCAAAATTCGTGGAGATTCGCGCAGAGAGTTTCGGCTCTTTTTTTCTCTGTGACGTGCATGCGCCGTCCTCTCGCTTTTCTCTCTATGCTCTTGGTCTAAGTGAATCAGAGGCAAGCTAGGCCCATTGTCAGGTTTCGGTCTTTACAGACCAAGTTCACTCAGGACAAAAAACGTTATTTGCCCAGAAATTGTAGCCATATTGCTCCAAATTTCAGGAAATTAAAGTAGAAATGATTGAAGGTCTGATTTTAAATAAAACAAATCTGATTTGTTTGCATGAAACCCAGTGTTTTTAAAACCGGACCGGACGTCGACCCGGTAAACACTCGGTTTATCGATTCACTGGTCGGACCATTGGATCAACCGGTTCAATTATCGATTTTTTATGAATACATAAATTAGTTACATATAATGAAATTCTTTGAATTTTGCTTGTGAATCTTTTTGCAAATGAAATCTTCAGCTGTCTGAAAGAAATTAGGAGTGGCAATTTGTACCAGTGGCAAGGCTGAATATTGTAGCCCAGTGGTCAACTTTTGGGTACCTTACTTTTATAAAAATGCATTACAATTTACAATGAAACAATGTAGTTTTTACTACATCCCCAATTCGGCAATTCCCCATTCCCTGAACCAAACGTGTTATAATTATACCCACCCACTTCACAAGCTGGTTCCATCAATTTTTTAAAAACACTGCATCCAACAATATAACTAAGTAAATCCCAAGTTTTAATCCAACTAATACATCAAACTAATTCACGTAGCATTCAAATGACTAAGTTAATTAATCAACATTCTTAAAACTTGAAATATCTTAAAACCTAACAGAAACTAAAATTGCACTGACTCACTGAGTAATTGCAATATCTTGATGCTCCATTCTTAAAACTTGACAGCAAACTAAAATTGCCACTGAGTAATTAAAATTGCCAACATTCTTAAAACTTGACATTCTTAATGCAATTTGACAGAAACTAGAATTGCCAATGAGTAATTGAAATATCTTGGTGTGTATTATCATTACCATCTCTATGTCTTGATTCCTCCATTGCTTCTACGTCAACTACAACACTTTGATTTTCTTCATCAGCTACAACATTATCATCAGAATCTGAATCATCTAAATTCACGAAATCCTCTGCAAAATCTTCATTAGTTTGTATGTTTAGTCCAACCATTTGTTTGCGAAACTCCTCTAATTCTTCAACCGTCAAAATTGGTGGATCATCCTCTAAGACCCACTTGTCATTATCACCAAATTCTTCAAAACTGATAGGATCATAATTTCTCCCCCGAAATGATATCCTGAAATTAGTAACTCTATTATTTACTTCTCTTGGAAAAAATAATTGATTTTTTTTTAATTTCATACCTTTGCTGCAATCTCAAGTTGTAACGAACATAAACAAGATCATTCAATCTTTGATGCTCCATTCTATTTCTCTTTTTCGAGTGAATGAATTCAAACACACTCCAATTTCTCTCGCATCCCGATGAACTGCATGTTTGACCCAATATGCGAACAGCTAGTTTTTGCAGATTTGGTGCACTACTACCATATGTTATCCACCATTCATCTACAAAATAATATACAATTACTAAATATTTCAGGGCCATATCATATCAATACAGAAAAGTCTAATTTGTCAATTTTAAATTTAGTTGTTACCTGGAGGCATCACAGAACGGTTACGAATGGCAGTAGCCCTTCCAAAATCACCTTCCGCATTTCGAAACAGCTTCATCTCATTGGTTAGTTTGGTTTGCAATTCAATTTTTCCATAAGCGTACCTTTTTATCACATCATGCACACCAGAGATGGTTTTTCGATGTTTGGACATTTCTTCAAGGTTATATTGATTAGATGGATTAAACCAATATCTTGCTGCATGAAGATTCTTGCTGAGTTGATTGTCCCAACGTGCATCAACTATTTGCAGAAAAGGTTCAGCCACATTTTTCTTCCTTTGAAACCTCCTAACCATTTCTTCTTTAGCAACATGAATAGCAACATACAAGTAATCCATTGCCGGTCTTTCATCACTGTCTACTATGCGAAGGACACGAACTAGTGGTTCTGTTATTCGACAAATAGTTGCACAATTTTTCCAAAATCCCTGATCCAAAACATCTTCTTTAAACTGTTTACCCTTCTTATCTTTTGCATAAGCTGATGATGTCCACTCTCTAGATAACACCATTGCACGTAATGCATCCTTTTGCGCAAAGATGCTTTGGAGAGCTATAAAATTAGTTGCAAACCGTGTCGGTGCAGGTCTAAGTATTTCTCTTCCTTGGGTAAACTTTCTCATAAGATGCAAAGGATAACAATGATTGTAGATATACTTTGTCATGCTAGATGCTTTGTCAACTAATGTTTCATATTGCATAGCAGTGTTTAAATAACACAAAAAACAATTATCAGTTTATCTCTACCTCAAAAAATAGTAATTGAAGAAGCCAATGTACAAAGCAGTCGAAAGAAGCACCGCAATCCAACCTGCACAAATCAATACTCAGAATCTTTAAAACAACTTCCCAACTCTACCAGTCCCTGATTTAAAATTTTCCTTCTTGAAGTGTTGTCACATAAATTGAATATACTCATGGCTTTAACCCAGTTTCATCAATATCACATAATTGATTATTTCAACTGTTAGGCACTTAGGCCTGATCTGAGAAAAGGAATTGGCATAACACCCTGCAATCTGAGAAAAGGAGTTGGTACAAATAGGTATCAACTATTTGACTTTCCGATACTCTGTTCCATAAATAGGTACTTTGGAAATCGACACATATTTGTACTTTGGAAATCATTTTATTAAATACCATTCTTAACACATATTTGTACTTTGGAAACTAGATACGACTCGTCAATGAATACGAAGGAGTAAGGACTGACTTAGAAACTAAAATCAACCTATTCAATTACAGAGGGAAAATCATGTCTGAAGCTGCTGAATCGACCTATTCACAACTAAGCAACTTAGAGTTCCGAGGCTCAATTATATAGTCTAAAAACATGATCAAAAGATGCACAAGCTATTGAATCAGCTTTTGCCTCAGTAGAAGACCAGGGACAGTGAATTCGATCAATTGCTAGTGTGGGGCGATCAATTTTAGATTTTTAG
>CAXKVX010003733.1:0-39280 GCA_964058865.1 Eleocharis quinqueflora | reverse complement strand
ACCCGCCGTACAACAGCATAAACGCTTGATTCTCACCCTCGTCTCTGTTCGCACAGCAGCACAGACGCACAACCCCGCCCTCTTCTCTGTTCGCGCACAGCAGCACAGACGCACAATTCTCACCTCTCCAAACTACTCACTGCTCTCTCCGTCTGGTAATCTCTTCTCTTCTCTGAGTTCTCTCTACTGTTTGATACTTGATAATTTGATTGAATATTCTATGAATTAGATTTCAGAAATCATATTGCTGAAAATGCTGAAAATATTGCATAATTTGGTTGAATAATTTGGTTAAATATTCCATTGGTGATTGGTCAAAGTATGAAATCACATTTATATTCTCTAAGAAAATTTAGTTGAAGCACAATTTGTGTTTGTTTTATGATTGATTTTATATTTTTGTTTTGTTTTAGATTGGGTCATGGCAGAATTGGGCAATGCATCTAATCGAGGATCAAGTAAATTCAATCGAATTGATTTCGATGCGTTTAACCCTCCATCAGATCCAAGGACTCGACCTCAAATTTGCAACTATCACCCAAATGATCGAGAAGGTGTGAGAAGAAGTTATTTAGCCAAAGGACCGTGTCAGCCCAAACAACATGACTTCTCAAATTAGCATTGCTTTTGTCGGTGGCAATGGCATCCGTCGAATGAGCATTATCCGCAATGAGCCTCATTGAGACAAAGTTTAGAAATAGAATGAGAGATGCTTGGATGAATGATTGTCTTGTAAAATATATAGAAAGAGAGGTGTTCAATGAGATTTCTAATGAACCAATTATGCAAAATTATCAAAAGATGAAAACCCGTAGGGAATTATTGTAATTTTATGTTTTTGTTGTTTTGGATTTCTTATTTTGAATGTTCGGTTTATTATTTTAGAATTTATTATGTTTTTCAGCAATTTTGTTGGTATTTTTTCGATTTGAAATTTATGGACCCACCTAACGTGAATTTCTGACTACGCCACTGGAACGAATGGAAGAGAATGTGAGGCTAAGCCACTCGTACTCGACCACTATAGCTCATTTTGATTCTTCACTCTAAGTCTCTAATTTACTGGTAAACCTCTTTACTAGATTTGTTTGAACTAAGCTATTATTATTTTCAAACTTGTTTTTCGATTTCCATTTTTTTGGCAATTTATTTTCTGGTTTCTGATTTTCATTGTAGTTTTTTTTTATTTTCACAACTCTATTTCTGGGTTTTTTATTTTCATTCTTGTTTCCGATATTTTGACAATTTAATTTCTGACAACTCTATTTATGGTTTCTGATGTTCATTCTAGTTTCTGATATTTTGACAATTTAATTTTTTCTGATTTTTTATTATTTTCAGTTTATGATTTTCTGACAATTGATTTCTATGACATCTACTAATATATCAATTTGTTGATCTCTGATTTCCTCATTGTTTTGGTTGGAATTTAAGTCTGAGGTATTTATCAAATGATGATCTATGATTTACTTAATTTTTACGTTTTTATTTGAGAATTAAATGTGCAGAAATTAATGTGATTTGGAATTGTTTGATGGGCAATCAATTTCTACAAAGAGACGTGAGTGATGACAAACGATGACAAATTTTTGAACGTTTTATTCGTTTTATTAAACGAAATTGTCGACGCAAAAAATTTCTCTATCGTTTATTTCACGAAATGATTAATGAAAAAAATTATTTCGTGTGTTAAACAGAACGGTTAAGCAATAAGTTGTTTTCGTGGTCGTTGTCCACGTTTGACAGCCCTAGTATCACAATAATAAAAATAGTTTAGAGACAAATTCATAATTTTCATCGCAGGGGCGAGATATATAATTTTTTAGAGAGGACAAAATTTGAGTCATATATATAGTTTGTAATTTTTTTACTGAAAATTATAATTTTATAGGCATATTTAAAAAAAAGTTTGTCAACTACATAATACATTTAAATTTTTTTTCTTTTCAGAAAGGAGCAGTTGCCCTCTCTGAATGGGTCCGAATTTGCTGCTCGTAAAATTTCTGTTTGTTTTCTGCTTGTCTCGATCCGACCGCTACAAATCGATCGACCGTCACAGACGGTTGTGATTTGATGCAGGAGGCAGATGCTTTGGCCGTTAGATGAGTTTTGAACGATTCAGATCAAAACAAGCAGGAAACAAACAGAGATTTTACGAGCAGCAGATCCGGTTCCCCTCTGAAGACGCATGACTCTGACACTGGATGTTGATTTATATCCAGAATCTCTCTGCAGCACACGCATGACAATATATCTCTGCAGACATGTACTTCGAAGATGGAGGTATACGACATTTTAATGTTTTCGTGGTTTTATATGCATATATTCAAGCTGATGTTGATTTATATTTCAAACAACATTTAATTGAATATGATAAATTGTCACAACGATATATCATTTTCTTTCCATTGTGAGTAAAAGGGAACAGCAGTGGCTCAAATATGTTCATTGGTATCATACTTATCAAATAAAAAAATAATGTTTTTATTGTATATCGTGTATATATGTTTGGTGCATGATAATAACTTTAATTTAAAATTGCAGCTTCATCTTATTTCAGACAAAATTAAAGTTCATTTCCAAAAATAAAATATCAAATTATTGTTTCTTTTTCTTAATTCAACTTTTACACGATTAGTCCATTAATAATAGTACTATTTGAATTGATGCTATGTAAAATCATACAATCCGAACTTTACTGTATTTTCACAAAAGTTTACACTTATGACTTATATAGTTATAATTAAATTAATTATTTTTTTATTGAACTGCTACTTCCGTATGGAAATTTGTGCTGCTCTTTTGTATTATATTTTTAAAGGGAGTATATCAATACCTTCATTTATACCTCCATCGATACTAACATGATAGGTCCAGTTGAATTCAGTTTGCATGTTGTTTTTGTTATTATGCATATAATTGATCGGACGCTCCACTGAAAACGAATGTCGCTACGCTCACCGACGCGGATCGCTACGTTCATCGATGCGGACTAGACGAATCCAGTTGCATTTATTTTGAAAAATTGTTCTAGTTATTATGCATGTTGTTTTTGTTATTGTGCATGTTATTTTTTGTTATTATGCAAGTAAATAACATGCAAAATAAATACAAGTAACATGCATAATAACAAAACATCATGCATAATAACGAAAACATAATAAATCATAAGTATAACAAAATAACATAATGAACTTAGCATGTAAATCATAAGTATTTGACTGTTATGCATGTTATTAGATGCACAATAACAAAAACAACATGCATAATAACGAAAATAATATACATCATAAGTTAAACAAATTTTTGTCGGAACTCAACTGAACGTGTCCAGTGAACAAATTTGAGATTGACAGAACATTTTTCATTTATAAAATGGATAAATATATACAATGCTTCGAATTCTATCCAAAACTTTTCTAATGAGCAGGCATCTTCCTTTGACCTGGGACCGTCAATTGTATTATTTTACAGGTTTATTCTACAGTTTCGTATTGGATAAAAAATATGAATAAATATTTTTTTAGATATAGATAAAATTTATTTTCATTAATGAAATAAATAGAAATACGAATAAAGACTATTTCATTTAGTAGTCTGTTATATATACTATAAAAAATTAGGTAAAAATATCGAATAAAAGATGATATATTTGTATTTAATTTAATTGCTCCGGTAAAAAATTCAATTGAAATCAATTATATATTTGTATTTTTTATATTTATGTTTGACCACAATATTTAAACCGGTCAGCTCGTAAAATTATTTGACCGGCCAGTCAAGTCCTATCTAGTGTAGTGGTGAGACACAAGACTTTCATGAGAGATGTCTGGAGTTCAAGTTTCGTCAGAGCTATTTTTAAGAGAGATTTTTCAAATTTATTTTCTGTTTTGTCTGTGAGTGTGATGTTAGTCTCCGGCTAATGAATAAAAAAAATATATATATTTGACCGGCGAATTTCTTTTCAAACTGTCGGCTCACAATTCATACCTTTCCAGGTCATTAATTGAAAATGACAGAATTTGGAGGTTCGTACTGCTATCCTCCTTTTAGAAGAGAATAATGCTACGGCGTGGAAGAACACAGTCCAAGAAGGTATTGTTATGTTATGGATCCGATTCCTCTACCGCGCGGTACCGACAGACCGTTCAGATTTACTGCACTGTCAGATACGAACCGCCCAGATTTGATTCAGGGGGTCTGATATTATAAAGTTTAGCTTGCACGAATCTTGATACAAATTAAAGATCGAAATTTGCTGCGCGGCACGCACAGTGACGGTGCCGCGCGGTAGAAGATCTCGTTCCTTATGTTATGGGCTTATGGCCAAGACCTGTTCTCTTCCGACAGCCACCAAAATGCACTTTTGCATTTGACATGAAGAAATGACAAATGAACCTGTTTTGTCTTTTGTTGAACACTTCGTACGCAGTGGACCGGGTGCATGCATCAATGTCCTCTTGTTATGGAACCAAGCTGAAATTTCATAGGATTGTTATTACTTACTAGACTTATTACTCGCGATTCGTGCGAACAAGTTAAATTTTAAATTTTTTTTATTATAATAATAAAATTATAATAAATTATTTAAATAATAAAAAACAACGGTAACAAAAAATTTGCAAAAAAATACTATAATATTTTCACTATTTATAACCACCTTATATATGTAAGATTATAGTTGATCTTATATGAGATGATATTTTAAAGGATCAGTTGAAACATGAATGTATTCTCCAAGTAAGCCGGAGATATTAAAACAATAAACTTCTTTTGTCCCCTTACATTTTTCATTTTTAATTACTTTCATGAATTCATACAAAGGAAAGCTATACCACATTAACACCAATTAGATAAAATTAGAGGTTCCGTTTCTCATACTAAATTTATATTTAGACGTTAAGAAAGTTCTTAAGTGAAGTGTGGTACAAGAAATAGGATCACGTGCGTATATTAGTTTGATCAAGATAGAGAAATACATGAATCCTGGGTCAAAAAAGAGGAATGAGATCAGCTGTAGTGCAGGATCTCTGCAGTATACTTTGAGATAAATGCTTATCCGGGGCGGATTCAGAGCAAAATCTATTACTTTTTTCAGAGAGGAGCAAAATGATGCACAATTTTAAATACACATGATTATTTTGCAAAAAAAAATTTAACAAATCGTACAAATAAAAAAGCTTATTTTGCAAAAAAAAAAATTCCAGAATGGAGCGGCTGCCCCTCCCTGACCTCATGTAGCTCCGTCCCTGCTCTATATCTAAAGTCTCTCTGCACTTCATATTTGACATTCATGTGAAAGTAATGAGTAGTTAATATTTTGGAGACATGACGGAGACACAAAAATTTGGTGGCATTTGAGCCTCCTCATATTAAATAAACAATTTTATATTTTTACTTGAATATTCTCACTTGATAAATTAATTGAACCAAAAAAAGAAAAGCTATTTTTAATCAATAGTTATATAATTATCAATTATTTAGTAAGAATATGAAAAGACTCTGTACAAAAGATTAAATATTGTACATACATAAAGATAGGAATATTCTTTTTTTGGAAATAAGAATAACAATTAGCTCAGAGCAACCATGCAACAAATAAAACAGCGGCGTGTATACAACCCGTTCAGAACCCGCCTCAACATTGACTACAGATAAAACAGCTTCATTCCGTTACTTATTTTTTCTCTCTGTTTTTTCCATCTTACTTTTCGGACCAATCACAAGTTACGCTGAATATAATTAATACTTGTTATGCACCAAATTAAAGACATCGATGCGACGTGTGATTAGCTCTCCGCTACTATAATAGTTGCGATTTCTCCAGCCTCTCAAAAAATATAGAGATATTAGAAAAGATACTTGGAATTTGGCTTATATATGCCCTTGTAGAGACCAACTACTGGTACCAAAAAAAAAAGCAGAGAGCTTCGTGTACCAGGAACTCACAGGGAAGACCAATTTTGAAATTTGGTTTAGAGAGACTTTCGTAAGATACAAGGGTTAGAGAAGAGAAGAGAAGAGAAGAAAGAATCGATGAGTTATTTGGGTGGGTTTGGAGTAACTGGAGCTGCAGCAACAACACTTGCATCCTCTCCCTTTTACGAAATATGCTGCTATGCAGCTGGAATTGCTGGTATTGCTTCATGCCTCTTCTTCTGTCTCAAATTTATTCTTTTCAAAGAGAGAAAATTGCTCTGGTATTTTCTTCTTGGTTAATATTTCAATTACCATTGTTTAATCAGGACAATAAAGATGGAATTAATAAATATGATCAGTAATTCGCGTATTGCCTGAATATCAGGAGCTCTTATCTGAAATCAAATCAGGCATTTGATAGCCTAATATATAGATTGAAATATTGTACTCTCACATGGCACGCGAGCATGTCGATGCATCATATTTTACCTCAAGACGTGGTAAAGATGCATAATAGACAGGTTTGCGTCATGACGTGCTGATGTAGCATGTGCCGTACATGTTATACGATGGAAGCTAAGGATGTTTCCGTGTTCCGAATTTGAATAGTAATGAAATCAACACACAAAAAAGTACATATATCATATATGGAGAAATCATAAAATATAGTAAAAAATGACTATTATTTTGGACATTTGCTCCTAATTTAGCTTACAGGATTGTTCTAATTAAAGACTTGTTAATTTTTACATACTTCTATTCTAATGCTGCAGGCAACCTGTTCGCCTTTGTTCTCTTCATCTCACCAATGTAAGACTTACTTCTTTTTCATTTATCCATCTTTTTGCAAATATACACCCACCATTTCAGAGGTTTACAAATGATATTTTTGTGATGTTAAAAGAAACTTTTAGTTACCATGAATCAATTTAATTCAGTCAACTCACCATTACATAAAGCTCAAGAGCTAGCATTTTGTCGTTTGGAGGACCACAGTTGTCAAAATGTAAATTAATGCACTTATCCTCCATCTTATGAAGTCCTAAATAATGGTTTCAAAATGAGAATCCATTGCTAGCACAAGACATATCGGGTGATATTTCCACATCTACCAAGTATTTAGTATACCGTTATCTTAATCTTTGCTTGACAAACAAATAATTTCAGTACAGTTCGGTACAAGATAGCAATGCATTTGCTCATGAGTCGTTACCTATTTTTAACTGTTACCAACATCAATTTAGTCAAACATCAACTGGTAAATTCACTAAAACAAAAATTGCTCAGATTTTTATTTTCGTTTGATACTTTCCAGACCAACATTTAAAAGAATAGTTCAAAATGAATCAACGGAGCAGTTCTCTGGGCTACCATATATGTACTCCCTTTTGAACTGCCTGATATGCATGTGGTACGGCCTCCCCTTTGTCTCTTATGGTGTGATACTGGTAGTCACAGTCAATTCCATCGGTGCGGTCTTCCAACTAGCTTATATAAGCCTCTTCATAGTTCATGCTGACAAAAGAAAAAAGGTATCTAAGCTTGTCATTTTTTATTTTACTCACCTCCTTTTTGTTTAATATGTGGATAAGCTCTCTCATACCTACTTTCTTTTTCTTACTTTGTTGTTGTGCAGTTAAAGATGCTCTCTTTGCTGATCGGAGTGTTCAGTTTATTTGCATTGATAGTCTATGTTAGCATGGTATTTTTTGACCATCCCTCTCGTATGACTCTGGTGGGTTACTTGAGCGTAGCATCTCTCATCTCCATGTTTGCTTCGCCGTTGCTAGTCATTGTAAGCCTCCGCCTCCCACTCTCAATTTGTTGAGAATTTTTTGTGCCATTTTCCTGTGATGACAACTTTGATTATTATTATTTTTTTCAGAATTTGGTAATAAAAACAAAGAGTGTGGAGTTCATGCCATTCTATCTCTCTCTGGCTACATTCTTAATGAGCATCTCCTTCTTTGGATATGGCTTGTTATTGCATGACTTATTCATCTATGTAAGTCTCCAATTCTGTGGTTATTTTAGAGACAGCTTCTAACTTAGCCTTCCTAACCCTGATGAAGATAGAAAAAGGACATTTTAATCAATTTAAGTTCGAATTGGTGTTTCTCAGCTTCATACCTGTTTGATCTCTCAAGCTAATTTATTTTTATATTTCTGAGGGTCATTTTTGGGCTTATTTTTGCAATTTTAGGAAAACTCTAGAATTAATGAGAGTCTCATTTCTGGGCTTACTTTTGCAACTATCCTCTTTTTTAGGGCAATATACAAAAATTCTGATATAATATTTCTTGCTGAAATTTCAGATCCCTAATGGTATTGGAACGGTATTGGGAGTTGTACAATTAGTGTTGTATGCATACTACAGTAGAAGATCAGGAGATGATTACCAACTTCCTTTGCTGGTATAAAAATATGCAATAAAGCGAAGTTATGTGTGTGAGCATGTATTTTCTTTTTCTCCTAGATTTCCATTTTGTTTTCTGCATGTTGCAGTGTATTTGTTTTGTGCAATAGGATTATGTCAAAAGGAATAGGTCCCCTGTTTGTGTTATTGTTTCATTAATTTAAATATCTCTTGTCAATATACAGGATTTGAAACACATTTTCAAGTTCAATTTTTCTGACCTTGTTGCTTGTGTTGCGCAATTGAAGTCATTTGTTTCCCACAAGTACAAGGAAAGTTTATTTAGATACTATTTTTTGTCAAGGTTGCCTCAAAGATTAGCTCATGAAAACATGATTGTCACATGAGTTTTCTTGTGTGTTGGCACAATACATATAATACACATTTGCGGGCTAGCTGAAGAATTCTAGGTTGCAAATTTTGGTGCTCCAATAATATCTATTTTCTTTTCTCCTGTTGATATTTGAACGTGTATATAATGAAAATGGCAATGTCATGAGCATTTAGTGTATAAAATTTAAAAGGCCCTCAATGTCAGTATCAAATGTCTAAAATCTACCCAACTTTGGTCTGTTTTTTTCTTGTTTCTGGAATTCTGGGGGAAGATAGAGGACATATGTGCATGTTAGAAGATTTTATTTGCTTTCTGACAGGATAGCATGTGTGTATAATCGAGAATGAATCAGACATCATTTACCAGCATTACATATGAATGGTAATAAGAGATATGGCTGTTGAAAGTGAAACTGATCCTCTTGGTTTCCTGACTGATACTGGATCTGGTAATGAAAATTATTGTTGTAGTAGTAAAAATAATAGAAAACAATACTACACTTTTTTACATGCATGTTACAATAACACAGTTAAATAACTCGGCCAAAACATCCTTGGTACCAAAGGCTGAAAGATTGATTTATTCGCTTACCACCTATCCGTCTTTGATTAGGTAGACTATGAAACAGAAGCTTATTGCGGGTTCCCTCCGTACCCCGAAGAATTGAATTCAAAAAAACATTTAGAATCAATCAGATGATTCGATGACGATTCCTATGATGAAGTTCGCTTTAATCTTCAGGATTAGGCTCTGTACCACTTCCTTATTTTGGTGCCGAGCTAGAGGGTTCACCGGTAGCACTTCCGGCTCGGTAGGTATCTACTGCTCCTATTAGTTGATCACCATGTTATGCAGCTCCTTCCTTTCTTTACCCTTCCACTGTTCCTTCAACCAAGTGATGAACGAGCCCTATAAAATCAGCCAGAGAAATATAGGGTTTTTAAGAATTGATCATCCAGTTCAGTGAAGTATATTTCCAACAATAAAGTGATTGCAAAGTTAAATGCTTTTACTGATATACGTGAAAGATGGTAAATTTGCGTACCGGAAAGCGAACAAAGCGTACCGAGAGGAGCTTTTTTTTTTAATTTTAACTCAAACTTGTTTAGTTGTTTTTTCACTGCGTTGTTCATTTTTAATATTGAAGGGTTCATAAAACTGACCCATTAAAATGTTTAGAGGGCCGATACTCTTGCCTTTTAAAATCCATATTTGCTTATCGATCGAATTATTCAGAGGAGAAAATATCCTCGTGCACTTTTTTGCACTCTGAAGGATGCGCTTTAATCTGAAGCGTCAGATTAAGATCGAACGTTTCACCGTTAAAAATAACATTTACGTTAAAATTTTGTATTATTAAGTCAGAAACGACGAAAATAGATCAGATGATTCGAATAAAAAGTGCACTCATCTGATGCAAAAAATGCACCAGAGGAAAACATTCTATATTTATTCTGTATTCTCAGAGATCAAATCTCAGGGGGAATATGTATGATTATATTGGAGTATGTGTGCCAAGAGACTAAACTAAAGAAAACTTCATAGTTTTAACAATAAAATGCGTTTAACGGACGGAGGAAGTACTATCAAACGATTAATTGGTGTACGACCGATTTGTCATTCGTATTTTAATATATAAGAATATGAGTTGTGCTAAATTATAATATAAAATATCAAATTGCAAACACTTTAGACTCATATCTCGAGATACAAAGTGCAAATGACCGATTCAGACAGTTGAAAATATTCTTCATACTAAATTTTATTGGGAGACCAAATTATATATATATTTTTAATTTTCTTATTATTTTAACGGATAGTTGAAAAATTCATTGATCTAAAGATTTATAAAACTTCAATTTAACAAACTTTTCTCCAAACCGATAGAATAGTAAAAAAATCCTAAAAATGTAAAATTCGATCTTCAATAGATTTTAGTATGGAGAATATTTTCAATTGTCCGGATCGATCATTTGCACTTTGTATATCGAGATATTAGTCTAAAGTATTTGTAATTGATACTTTATAAAGTATTTTAGCAGAATTCATAAAAAATTTAATAATTCAACGAAAATAAAATCATTTGCATATTTAAGAATATGATATTAACTAATTTAATTTAATAAATAATAAATAAAATTTTAAATGAGCGAATTCATAATATTTTAATATTTTGAAAATATAGTATTCACGTATTTATTATATTTTTAATAAATTTGAAAATTTAATTGTCTCGTTTATCGAATTTGAGGACTAATTAACCGATGTTATAGACAATTAATTATGTTTTGTGAGTTGTGACCGACTAATTATTTGTATCCACAAAATACAAAATATATATTCTTTGTGACGGTTTAACCACCAACTACAACTAATCGGATGATTAATCAGTTTTGATGGTCGATTTTTAGGACACCGGAGAATTCAAAAGAATGTCAAATTTTGGAAATCTGGTGATCATTTTTATTGTATGTTTTGCTTGTTTGTTGCATAGACTCTTTTTCTTTTGGCAAATATTGTCAACCATTTTACAAGAATCAGGAAATTTGACAGCATTTGAATGTGCAGCAATCATTTTCTCTAGAACTACCAGTACTGTGCTTGCTTCAATTGGATTCAAATTTAGTTAAGAGAGGGACTAAACGATAATTATCATATAAGGTCTAATTACTTCTAGAAAATAGTCGGTAGTGAAAATATTGATCAAGCTATTCATCGATCAAGCTATTCATCACCATTTAAACATCAAACCTTGATATTAATTAAAGTGTCTCGTTCACCATTTGATGGCAAAATAATATCAAAATAATTATCATACCATTATTGTGCATGAATGATTTGCGGGTATCACAAATAATGAAATAGCTATACCATTAGATTATGTTTGGTTGTGGAGTAAGAGGTGTATTAACTCTCTTACTCCACACTTAATCCATCAAACGTAGAGTAAAATTGATGGAGTAAGTTGAAGTAAGCTTTAAATTAATCTGAAGTAAGTTACTCCACCTCTTTAGATGGATTAACTTAATCCACTAAACATGATTAACTTACCCCACCTTAACTTGGAGTAAGTAATTTAATTCGAATTAAAATTACTCCACAACCAAACATGACCTTAAAGATTAGCATGAATAGTGTGGGTATCACAATTTTGACAATCTTTCTAATATATTTTCGAATAAGATTTGAAAAAAAATTGAATACAAAAATGTTTATAGATGTATTTCTAAGCTTATATATTGATTGTGTTTCAAATTACATGCAATTTGAGAACTGCTCTTAGTCTAGTGGCAAAATAACAATAGACTTTAAGTGTCTTTGATATTTTTTGAAGACAAAGATCACTCATATATTTTTAAATAAAATATATTACACAATTTAAAACGGATACTTTATCTAAGACAACTAAAAAGGGACGGAATGTTCTTTGATAGAGTTTCAACTTTCAAATGATACTTAAATTGCATGAAGAAACTTTATCAATATATATATGTTTAAAACTAAATCAACATTTTTTTCTCGAACTTATTTAAAAATTATTATTATTATATAATTTCATTATTAAACTCCAATCCGATTTGATTTTGGCATATGCCAACTTATTTGGGACTAAAAATTGTTGTGGTTGTATTTAAAAAGTCATTATCAAGTTTGTCAAAATAATAATTGAACCTATAAAATATTTTAGTAATCCGCCTATAAAATATTGTTGTAAGGTGCTGTTTTATTCTTTTTGTTTTTTTTATATGGAAAATTTGATTAACAGCGACATTTATTACTTTTAAATTTTTTTTTTGTTGCAGAAATTGAACATATATTTTTTTTCTTAAAAGGTCGAGATCTATGTTACTCAAATAGTTCAAATACCATACCACATCCATATCGAATACTTGCAGCATACTGCATACGTATCTGATACTGATGCATGTCTGACACTTCAAGTAGCAACCATAGTGCATTTCTAATTTGTTGTTTCCTCACATTGCAGTAAGATTAAAGCCACTCCTCAGCAAAATCACCGTATCACTGTGTCATCTCATCTCTCGTGTATAATAATATTTTTGTTATGTATATTCACTTATATATTGCTTTTCGATGTATTATTTTAATATTTTAATTAAAATTTAATATATGTAACCGTATTCGCATCTAAGATTTCTAAAATTATCATATTGCCGCATTCGAATTGTATTGAATATGATCAGCATCCGCACTCACGTTACATAAGTCGAAATCAACCATCATTCCTACCGGACCTTCAAATTTGCACAATTCATTAAAATAAATGAACGATCTAGATTTAGTTGTATAAAAAAACGTGCATGATGAATGATGTGAAATTTGAAGAAACAATGGAAACACATAGAAGTAAATGCATTATATTCCTCCTCTCTCTCTCTCTATATATATATAGAGTGAGGCTATGATGTTCCACAAAGCACCAAATGCACTGTACTTCGCCTCCATATCATCGATTTCAAAGTTCAAACGACCGATTCAAACCGTTGAACTTGATCTTCATATTAAATTCTTCTTGGAGACCAAATTTTACATTTTTTATTTTTTTTACATTTTTTTTAAAGGGGTGAAAAATTGGTTAATCTAACGATCTCTGAATCATCCGATATGAATGATTTTCGACTTCTCTAAAAAATAGTAAATAAACTCAAAAAAAATGTAAAATTCTATCTCTAAAAAGATTTTAATATGAGATCAAGGTCAACGATTTGAATCAGTTATTTCAACTTCGAAATAGAAGATACGGAGACAAAAATGATAATAAGCAAGAAAATTATAAAGTTAACAAACACATGTCCTTTTCCTTCCACTATTATATAAATCCGATCTTTCAAATAGGGGCAATTGATTTTTTTGTCACTATAAAACATGAAAATTGTCAAAATGCCACTCAGAAAAAAATTGTCAAAATGCCACTACCGACCACTTTTTTGTATAGAGATCAGGAGTCGAAAATGACATTTTGATAAAAAAAATTTTCTGAGTGATATTTTGACAATTTTCATATTTTGTAGTAACATAAAACTAAAAATCTCTTTGAAATATTACGAATTTTAAAAAATGGCAGAAAGCACGGTCCACAAAATTATAGTTTCAAGTACACGTCACAACCATAGCCAATTTGCCATGTGCCTGCTTTACTGGCCGTATGGTGCCTAGTGGGTCCACCATGTTTGTGTTCTGTGTCACTGTGTGTGATAAATAAGAAGATTGAATGAGGTTGTGGTATTTAAATGGTAGATTCACATCATTGAATTTGACTTTTATGTTAAAAAAAATTTAGACCGAATTTTATTTTTGTGTAATTTTTTTTAAAAGAGATGAAAATTTTATTATTTACCGATTTCTAAATCATCCAATATGAAATTGGATGATTTTTCATCTCTTTAAAAATAGTAAAAAAAATAAAAAAATGTAAATTTGATTCCAAAAAGATCTTAACATGAAGGTCAAGTTCAATTAAGATTGCTAATGAACAAGACAATTTATGGACAAAATAGATTGAACATTTATGAAATGAACTACTTTTTAGTTTTAGTTGAAGTTCAGTTCAAGTTCAATTGCTAAAATTGAACTGAATTAATTGTGGACTAATTATAGACTAATTGCAGGGCTGCAGGCTCAACGTGGGATTAAATGCAAATATGTTCAAACATCCCAATAGATTAACTAAGTTCTAACTCTCTCTTTCACAGATAGAACTAAGTTATTCGCACAGAGAAACACGAACATAAATCTAAGTTATTCGATATAGTGATAAAAAAAGCTTCCATTTAAAGTGGACTGCACTGTGGTGTTCAGAACCAGACTCGCATGATTAGCTTATGGACAAATAGTAGATATTATTCGATTATAAGATGAACTAGACATTGAATAGATATTAGTAGATAATTATGGACTAATTTAGTCATGAACTTCAACTCCTCATCAGCGAGCTGAGCTGGGCATGAACTGAATCTCATTCATCAGCAACCCTAAGTTCAATGATTTGAATATATCATTTATCATTTAAAATTTAAAATTAGAGATACGAAGACGAATTAACACATTAATGATGCTTTGTGAAATACAACAACCTCACATAAGAAAATTATTACTTTTTTTGTTTGAAATACATAAGAAGACTTGAATGGTTGTGTTCCCATCTACCCATAATTGCAATATCACTTAAAGTCAATATTGTGAAAAATGACTGTCAAAATTCAATCGTCTAATTAGTCATAATCCATGATAAAATCGTCATGTAATGTTTGTGGAGAATATTCTGTATATATGAACAATTAGCAGGTCATTAAATTTGATTAATATTTGTTCATAAAATTCGATTAATCATTTGTCAAATTCAACTAATTAGTTAATTACTTTTTGAATTAATTAAAATACAATAATTATGTGCATATTATATTTCCAAAATTATTATAGTATCATGATTAAAATATATAATTTTCATTATTATAAATATTACATCTTAAGTGTGCAAGTATTTTTTTTGGATTATTAATATTTGTATAAATTACAATAAGCATAAAATTATCTATATAAAACTATTAATTCAAGGCATATATGTGTGCTATAGAATCGAAAGTTGGTTTTTATAATTGAGTCAATAATTCGTGACTTATGTCAATTATACCATGAGTTATATATATCATAGTTCATTCTAGAAGTCTGTGACTTGAATTATGAAACATTGTTGTAAAGGATGATATAACTCTAAAGACCTCTAACCGAGGATAATTAACATGGTATTCTAATTATGGTTATAAAGTTAGCATGAAAATTAAATGTTGGTCAAGTTTCATAGATCAAAGGATAAGGATTATCTGTTTAATCTCATGTGTGCTTATTTGGAACAAGGCACAAGATGACCATAATATGAAATATGTGAATAGAATTTGGGATTATTTATATTTCATAAGTGTTCAATTAATATATGAGATGTTTAGTTTTCTCATATGAAAAATACTTATTATTAATATAATCAAACACTCACCTTAATCAAGAGTTATAAAGATGCTATTATAATATAGTACTACCTATGAAGAAGTCTTAAGACATCAAGACAATAATATGTCCCTTGTGTGTTTGGAATACACAAGTAATGATATCACCGAGCTCCTTGGTTATATATGATTATGGAGTTAATCATATATCATAATAATGTTTTTGAAATATCAAGTATAAATGTATAAGCATATAAGAAAATGAATATGACTTGATACATGATATCATGAGACATAAAGTTAAATACAAGCAATATGATTGCTCGTTTAGGATCGAGAGGTTATGTCTATATTGATTGAGTAGTTATTATATGCATGCAAGCCATGACTAATAACTTATGTAGTCTAATAGAAGTTTTAGACATCACTATCAATAATATGGAATCCTAAAGATTACACCCGAAAAGCTTGTTACTTCGAGACTTCATGAAGATGATGTCTAAGTAAGCCAAAGAAATTAAAATGCATATAAATGTTATATGATTTTAGTTTGCTTATTCAACATGATTGAATGAGAAGGAACCAACGTTGTCACGTCGATGATAAGATAAGTGGGAGAGTCGGAGAGACGGTAGCGAGGGTGGGGAGAAGAGCAATTTCAATATTTGGACATGAAGAGAAAGGCATGGACCGAGCCTATTTGAATCAAATTAAATGCTAGATTTATTTTGTAGGGATCCAAGTCGTAATTTATTGTTTTAAATAGAGGAAAACCTCTTATCAAAGCAGTTTTGAGAAATATAGAGGGATGTCTTTCAACACCCCCTAAATTTGCCCCTGTCACATTTGAGGTCAATGTATAATTTCTAATCCACTACTACTTAATCTTGAACTTGAGAAGGCCTTATTGTGTTTGTTCTTTTGCTTGTTTGAGCTTCTTGTGCATGAATTACTAGAATTAAAAAATTTGAAATTGACTTGCCCTTTTTAAGCACGAGTAGTTGTTCCTTCATTAATCAACTATGTATTGATTAATCTCTTAAATGTATTCGATGGACTCAGTGTTGTAAAATGCAGTCCATGCGGCCACATATGCATACGCGGAGCGTTACATGCGATGAAGTTAATATGTGATAGTTATTATGCGAACATAATTATGCGGGCACAAATGCGGTCTGCTTAGGCAGATATGTGGATGAATAATAATATATGCGGCTGATATGCTGACTCATAATTAGATATGTAGATGATTAAATAGAAAATGAAAATATTTGATCTTCTAACTACGGAACCATAGTGTCATGGTTTATTTACATTTCTTCTTTTTTTGCTCCACTCCAGTTATGTCTTATATTTTTTATTTTCTTGATAAATTAAAAACTCCACAGCATATAAATTCACACATGTTGTCGCATCCCGCTTATGCGTTATGCGGCACCCTTCCGCATGCATATTCAAATCTGCATTTTACAACAATGAATGGACTAGCGCATTTCAATTTTTACAACAACGACTTTTATCCCACTGCATGCTACGAATTCACTCGCTACAAATGACTACACTATGATGTCACTACTATAGATTTGGCTTTTAATTTTGTCAAATATGGCCTTTCATACCGAACCTAGGGGTGTTATAGAGGGAGCTGTTGAAGATTGGAAGCACCAACTTTTAAATGTCAGGCTTTAATACCGGATCTTAGTAAAGATCCTTTTAATTCTGGACATTAGTACAAGTTCGCTATTAAAGACACCTTTTAATACCAGACCTTAGTAAAAACCGCTATTAAAGACCCATTTTAATACCAGACTTTGATAAAAGGCCGGTATTAAAGACCACTTTTAATACCAGACCTAAGTAAAAAACCGCTATTAAAAATTCTTTTTAATACTAGACTTAGTAAAATGTCGGTATTAAAGACTCATTTTAATACCAAACTTTAGTAAGCCGTTATTGAATACTCCTTGTAATACCAAACTTGATTAACGTCTGCTATCAAAGAGTTTTATAGTTCTATTTTTTTAATGACCGATATTAAAGATTGTAAAATAACTTTGAAAATATTACTGAAGGTTTTTAATAGCGACTTTACAGTACGTCGGATATAAAATATGAAGTATTAAGAATCATTTGTACAGTAGTGTGTGGATCTATATGTTCTGAATGATATATTATACGAGCAAATAATTGAAATTCTCTATAGTAAATAATAACCATAGAGAAAATGGGACGAGTATATTTTGAGATTCGCGAATAGTTGATCTTAAAATTACTGTAAGAGTATACGAACTGTTGCATTGATTCATGAACAAATCATGTAATCTTTGATCTAATCATGCATCGATGACAATCAATTTGTCAATTAATCACTAAGCGAATCTTCATTCCAGCTACAAGACAATAGCAAATGTTGAGTGAAAATGAATGGATGAGGATCAATCATGAATTTAATTTTGGGTGAGGCTAAGGTAAATCATAAGGCGTAACTTGTGCGGTATTTCGTTTTCGTATTTCTAATTTTAAAATCCAAACGATTGGTCCAAACGTTGAACGTGATCTTTATATTAAAATTTTCTCGGAGATCGAATTTTAAATTTTTGGAATTTTTATTATTTTTAAGAAAAAATCATTCATATCGAATGGTCCAAAATCGTTAAATTAATCAACTTTTCATCACTTTAAAAATAGTAAAAAAAATTTAAAAAAATATAAAATTTGATATCTAAAAAGATATCAATACGAAGATTACGTTCTACATTTGGATCAATCGTTTGGAATTTGAAATTAGAAATACGAAGACGAAATACTTTGCTTTGTGAAATACCATAGCCTCACACTTTAATTTTATTTAGAATTTGACTAGTTTATATGGAAGCTAACAATTTAAATTGAATATTAATGGTTCAAAATAGTCCAAATCAATAAATTCGCACCAACATATTCAAAACAAACGTAAGCTAATTAACACTATATATTACACTTTTAACATTAAATTTTTATTTATTTCAAATATTAACAGTTCAATAAAAAGAAAGATAGAAAAAAAAGAAAAAAAAACAGGAGATGGAGCGTTCCCCTTGGAAATTGCCAATTTTATGCAGTGTTTTGGTTGAACAGAGACGGGACAAAGAAAAGGAGAAAAAGAGGAACCGCATCCCTAAATTGTCGAATTAAAAATTAATATTTATCATTACTAATTTAGAGATGTTGATTTTTAATTCGACGATCACACGTATAAATTGGGATTCGAATCTGCTGTTTGTATTGGAGGCAAGTAGGATTCTATTTGTCTCAATTCGACTGTCATGAATGGTTGTGATTTAATTCAAGAAACAAATATTTTGATCGTTAGATGAATTTTGAACGATTCAGATCGAAACAAACAGAAAACAAAGAAGAAATTTGACGGGTAGCGGATTTGGTTCCTATAAATTGAGCACAAAAAATGCACGAACAGAATTTCGTCAAAAGAAAAAGGACAAGTGGTTACCTCCTCGCTTCAAATAAGACTCGTGCACAACTCACGCTTCCGAAAAGTTTTGATTAAATAAGAGAAAAACAAATAATACCGACGTTGAGAGGATATATAGAGAGAGAATTTTCAGTTCAGATTTCGTGGAGATTTCTAGCGTTGAATTGAGACGAGCTACTAACGGGAGACGAGTATTATCTTTGAATATCCTGTCTTTCGAACTTTGGGTTTTCTCTGGGTGAAAAAAGGAAAAGGAAAATAAAAACCAGAGATGAGAAACGAAATATAAACATTGTTGGTTGCATAAATTAGTGAAAGGCGAGAGCTTTGTGAAAGGGAAAAAAACCCGAAGAGCTTTTAGAGAGAGAGAGAGAGGATTGATGAGCTCGTGGGTGGTATCAGCTAACGCAACTCCAGCTTCGGCAACTTCACTAGCATCTTATTCCTTCTACGAAATATGTTGCTATGCAGCTGGCATTGCTGGTATCTCTTCCTCCCCTTCTTATTCTTTGATCTAGGTTCTACAATTTTCATGGAGGAGAATGTTTTCATTGTATTTTGTAATTGAGTGATTATGGATTTAATTTGCCTAGTAGTAGTCAAATTAGGAGGGAATTTGATTGTCTGTTGTCCGATTAAAACTCAGTTTAAAGAGGGACGTTTTGAGATCAGGGATTGCAATGATAATCAGTATCTTTTGTAAAAGATGAAAGGAAACAAATGAGCACCTTACATTGCTCATATTGGGTTTTAGATACTAGATTTTTGTTGCCTTTTGCTAATTTGTGTTGTTAATATATGCAGGAAATATCTTTGCCTTTGTGCTCTTCGTCTCCCCAATGTAAGCCTACTGTTAAAAGAATGTATTCAGCTTTTCAGTTTGGGAAATTTTGTGAATCAATAGAACTTAGTACATTTTTTTCTTAACATTTGTTAGTTGGAGCCTTGGAGGCGCATAATTATCAAATAAATAAATAATAGCAGGGAGAGAGCAAGGATTGGGCAAAATAATAGCACTGAAATTCTAGATTTCTGTTATAGTTGTGGAGTTTTTAGACAAGTTTGTTGAACTTTATGAACTATTGTGTATTTTTGACCCCCACTGTTCAATTATGCACTGCTGACGGAATGCACCTTTCTCATCAGTTAAACTACTAGTTAGATGCTATCTGCAAATACCAGATATACCAGTATATGAGACTGGGATGCAAATGAAAACTGTTGATTATTTCCGATTATGTTTAAGTGTTGAATTTGCTTTCAAGAAACCCACTTTCATAACTTTCTTAAAAAATATTGAACAGCTGGCTTGAAACATAATAGTTGGCAACATGGCCATGCCTGATTGGGTACTTTGACTTATCTGTATTAAATTATGAGGAGGAATATAATGCCTCCACTTTTGTATGCCTACATGATGCTTCTAAATCTATACTATTCATTAATATCAATGGATGATATAGATTTAGATGCATAAAAAATTGTTCATGATGAATGGCGTGGATTTTGGAGGCATCATGAAGGTACACAAATGTGGAGGCATTATATCCCTCCAGTGGCGGAGCCACGTTGTCTCAGGGGGTGCAGCTGCACCCCCTGGAAAAAAAAATTTCAAAAATGACCATATATTTTTAAAAAAATTTCACAAATGACCATGTATTTGAAATTTTTTTGCATAAATGACCATGTAAAATAATTTTTGCAAGAATAACTATCATTTCGAACCCTCCTGGAAAATACCGTAAATCTTGAACCCCCTGGCGAGAATCCTGGATCCGCCACTGTAACCCTCCTCTTAAATTATATGGTAACTCCTTTGTGCTTGTATTGTACCATCTTTAGCGTGTTACCAATTCATAACTACCTAATAAAACTAAAATGCAAAAGAAGAAAAAAAAGACTATACTTACGGTAAATTTATTTTGATAATTTTCAGACCAACATTTAAAAGGATTGTCCAGAACAGATCAACTGAGCAATTCTCAGGTCTGCCGTACCTGTACTCCCTGTTGAACTGCCTCATATGCATGTGGTATGGCCTCCCTTTTATTTCTTATGGAGTGGTGCTAGTTGTCACCGTTAATTCCATTGGTGCAGCCTTTCAGCTGACTTATTTAATCTTGTTTATTGTCTATGCCGACGCAAGAAGAAAGGTAACTGCTCTTCTAAAATTTTCATCCAAATACGAAATACCTTTGTTTGTTTACTATATTTCTCTGATATTTGTAATTTATTTTAAAAAAACTTATGTTAATTTTGATGCAGTTAAGAATGGGAGGTTTGCTGATAGGAGCGCTGTGCTTATTTGCAATTATAGCCTATGTTAGCTTGCAATTATTTGACCATCCCAGTCGCCAGATTCTTCTTGGTTATTTAAGTGTTGCATCTCTGATCTCTATGTTCGCCTCCCCCTTGTTCATTATTGTACATATCTCTCTCTCTCTCTCTCTCTCTAATGCTCAACATATCTTTTTCATTTTTGTTTATTCTGACACTTATTTTTAATTTTTTGTCAGAATTTGGTGATCAGGACTAGAAGTGTAGAATTCATGCCATTCTACCTCTCTCTAGCAACATTTTTAATGAGTATCTCGTTCTTTGCTTATGGCATGTTGTTGCATGACTTTTTCATTTATGTAAGTGTCCTGCTCGACATTTTTCTACAATTGGTACAAGGACATGTCATGCTGATGCTATCAGAAACCGCAACTCAGTTAAAGTACCTTCAAAAGTAACATGGTCAATGTCTGGACATTATTAGCTTGAGTTATGGTGCTGAAACATTATTATTCGGTTTTTGCTTTTTCGGACCATCCTTATGTTTACACCGGAGACTTTTTATACGAAAAGAAATGAAGTATTTCATTGTTTGTAGAGGCCAATTTGAGTAAGCAATAATCTAATATATGCTTTTTAAATTTTCAGATTCCTAATGGTATTGGCACTGTATTAGGAGTCGTACAATTACTGTTGTACGCATATTACAGTAAGAGACCTGTAGACAACTGCCGGCGTCCTTTGCTAGCATAAAGGCTTGCAATTAGAGGTCATGTACAATTTGTAATTTATCATCTGTTCATGATTTGTCCGAATTTTTTTGTCTCTTTGATGTTTGTATTAGATTATTTGGCACGATAAAATGGTAACAAGATGTATTATCTAAATGGGATATTTACCACTTCTTTGTTTTCTCTCAGAAGCTTTTAACTTTCTCTAGAACATGTATGTTCTTTCATTTGACAATTTCTCAATAGTCCAGACATGTTGCTTTTAAGTTTGGAAGAAGTGAGATTTGAAACGTATTTGAAAGATGAATTTGGTATCAAATTTTGAAGTATAATCAATCTCAAAATTTAACACCTGGATTTTAGTTGGAAACCATGCATGTGTACAACATATGAAAGCGATTGGTTGTTCTATAATTCTTATCCAAATATTTATTGACGTGGAATAATAGATCTTATCTATTTTGTTCAAAAGAGATGATAAAATAATAATCAATTCTGGGTTTATAGGTCAATTGTTTTCACAAGGGATAAGCTACTATGAGCCTTCCCAAATGGAATGAGGTGATATGTTTTCATTGTATTTATTTTCTTATGTCGCATGCTTTTCTTTTAACCTCCTGTGGGGTATATGAATGTATTGATTGCGTGTTCTCTGCTCTTAATTTAATAATAATAAATTTCGTTTCTTCTAGTGATATAGCCATATAGGCAAGTCTAGAATAACAATAATGTCAGTGTCGACATATAAACTATTGATTTTCAAATATTAGGCTGACAAGTTATCCCAATTTAATTGTAAATTGCCAAAATACCAACTGCGATATATAAACTATTGATTTAACAAACTCAACTAGATATATAGTATACTATATATATTTACTCAGAAGAGGGAAATTCTTTCAGTATCATATGAATTTAGTTGTATTGTGTTCGTCTTAACAATTTCAACAGAACCCAACTGGAAACAACAATCACAAAACAGAGTGGTTCTTTCCACCATGGCTTTAATCTCAGCCATTACCTCTCTCAAGTGATTCTCTTCCGGTGACCTTTCCTCTTTAAACCGTTGGGTCGTCTTCTTCAATGAAAAATGTTCCACAGATATCTTTATCGGTACCTCATCGTTATACATGTTAAACGAGTTGTTAAGCACGCTAGACGAGGATTTATGCATCGTAATTCATCAATATTTTTGTACTGAAAAATAATTATGTATATTAGACATGAATAAAAACTTGTCTAACATGCATAACAATAATACCGATGAAAGTATCAACATTTATTTCTTTAATTTAACATACATAACCAGTGGCGGATCCAGAATTATGAACAGGGGTAGGCACTACTTACTTACAAAATATAAATTTCGTCAAAATATTGAATACCGTAGTAATTAAAGAGTATGTTTTATTAGGGAATATTTGTTTTTTTGCCACTGCAAAACTTAAAAATTGTCAAAATGACACTCATGATTTTTTTTGTCAAAACGCCACTATTAGTCACTTTTTGTATAGAGATCGGGTGCCGATAGTGACATTTTGATAATTTTTTCCTAAATGACATTTTGATAATTTTCAAGTTTTATAGTGACATGAAACTAATTTTCTCATAAATATTAGAAAATTAAATATAACTATAATATAATAACCACCTACAAAATTAAATTAAATCGATGACGTTAAATCGAGCCGACATACCCTAATATTTTTTACAAGGTATTGTGTACCTTCTTTCAATTCAGTATATTTCTCACACCGACATAGTAAAACATCGACTGACAAGGTTCAAAATAAAAATATCAGCTAATAATCAAACAATAAGAATTAAGATAATATCAATTGATTAACATCAGGTAAACTGAACTAGAATTCTAGGACCAATATGATCATATTGAAATAAAACTCAAAATGATATTTTTTTTGTTAGATAGACAAAGTGGTGTAGCAAAATTCCTTTTGCTTATTTATGAAGTTGAGCAAGAATCACTTAACATGTAGTACTTAAATTGGTTAATTTTTATTGTATTGTTATTTTTATTATATTTCAATCGGTAAGTGTTTTTAAGGATAAAATTTATTTGTTTTTCATTTTTTTAGCATTAATATTTTATAATAACAAGTGAAGCATGTATTCAAGTGTTATGATACATTTAACAATTGAAACAAACTTAGAATGAAAATTTGCATTTTATGTGAAAATTTATGAAATTTGCATCTATTTTGACATTGAAGTATTCGAGTGTGAGAGGATTTGAGGGACTCGCCAGACGCCAACAACGGAGGTTCGACGAGGCACGCACGATCACGACTCGCAAGTTGGAGCTTAGCCGCTTATGGTTAGGGTTCGAGGCTTCGAGCTGACGGTGATTTGTGACTCGAGTCAGAGGGGAAGAAGAGAGGGACGATCCATCCGGAGTCTTTAAGTCTGCTGAAAATAGCGATTTGCAAAGAGAGCGAAGAGATGATCAACGATCTTAGTTTGAGCCAGAAAATATTGAATGTCTGAAGCAGGGGTAGGCACAATATTAATCAAGGGGTAGGCACCGTATTGAATATCATTGAACGTATGACGAATTTTAGAATCCAGGGGTAGGCACGTGCCTACCCCTGCGGAATGCTACATCCGCCACTGTACATAACAACTTGTGTAACATGCATAATTATTTTTCATACAAAATAGCATGCATAATAACTCGTCTAATATGCATAACATGTGTATTGATGATGGTATCTGTATATCATCTCTCTTCTCCAATTGTTCTATTATAGTGACAATAACCTCTTTCTTGTTCCCGTTTCAGGCGACTTCTGTCATTGAAAAAGACGTTGGAAATATTTAATATTCTAATAGATAATTTTATGAAATAAAAATGGCTGGGTTTCAATTCTATACTTGATTGACAACAGTTTCTTTTTTTTTTTAATTAGAGGTGCAAACGGATCGAATACAAATAAGATAATGCGGGGATGGAGCTTGAATCCAATCTAAGTTGGAACAAATTTTAAAAATATTTTGATTTCAAAGTACATTTTTGAATTTTTCTCAAAAATATTAATATAAGCCTGTTTAGAAATGAAAATTGTACCAGGTAGACAATTGCCTCTTACTGAGCTTACTAGGCTCCATTCTTGGATAATGGTAAAATCAAATTTGTATTCACTTTAGTTTTTCAGATATGACTATCAATAATATATATTGTACGAATGCGAACATGAATTTGGACGGATAAAAATATGGATAATAAAACGGCATGAAATTTGTTATAATATAATTATTATTAATAATATATTAATATGAACTGGGCTATGGTGCTTGATCAAGCACCATAGCCCAGTTCTATTAATATTATGAATAAATAAATAGAATTTTTATGAAAATAAATTTAATACTATGTTATATAATTATAATTATGAAAATATAGTTTTTTCATAATTAGTACGTGTATCCACATTTTTAAAAATACGATGATAAAAGTAATTACGATTCTAAATAAAATTCGTATTCACACTAGAGCTTGAACCATAGATCTCTACCTTTGAAAATATTGTGCCTTACCATTAAACTTGACAGAGTTCGACATAATAGAAGCGATTATTATCTTGCTCTTTAGCAACCATAATTAATTACTAAGCTAGGGTGGATAACAAAGTTAAATTGTGATTTTTGTTTACAGTTGTAGGCTTGTAGCAAGAGAAATTATATATTTTTTCTTTCAAAATGTTGGATGCTAATACTAATTTTCTTGTTATTTATTACTTATTAATATTGCTCAAATGTAATAACTATTTTTCTTCTCTAAAAATTTAAAAATGTTCAAACTGTTATAAGCATTAAGAATAGTAAAAAGTAGTTTAAAAGGTGTTTGAAGAAAAAAATAGTTAGTGTACTTTGACTAAAATCACAAAAAGCGAGTTCTAGAAAGTTGGTTTTAATTGAACTTTTACGGGAGCCGAAAAGGCGAAAACTCATTTATAATTTATTCACAAATTGAAGCATAATAAAAAAAATTCACCACAATATGTAAATTATAAAAAATGTATGAATACAATTACTAAAACCATTATGATTTCCGATAACATAAATTAAGCATTCTTGTTCTTAGTCCTATCTCAAATCTCAATTCTCAAGTTTTCAAATCAGGATTGTCTCAACTGTTCTCATTAAACCAATCTCAGCATTCGATTAAAATCGGACGGTGGAGAAGATATCCCTTTTCAGGAACTATAATATCAGCAGAGATAGACAACAGTTCCTGCTCAGTGCTCACTCGTACAATTTCCGGGAAAATTGATGAATTGCCATCTTTGTGGCAGGAGTTGGATTAATTGCCACCGAATTAACGTGAATTGGTAAATTGCCACTATTTCCGGCCATTTGCTCTATGAATTGCCACCTACCGGATAGGAAGCTTCATTAACCCGATTATACCCCTATTAACACTTAACTCCGTCTCTCTCTTAGATCTCCGTCTCTCACACCACCTCTGCGAGTCCACCATCTCCTGTTGAAGGATCAGCTATCGGAACATTAGACAGTTCCAGTGAAGGAAGAACTGGAGAAGACAAGAAGACTTCTTCAGATTAGTTTGTTACCACCAGACGGTTATTATTGTTCGAGCATTTAATGCTTGCATTAAATGAGCGCTGTTACTCACGGAAATAGTTGCGTTACTGATGGAAATAGTTGTGTTACTGATGGAAATAATTGTGTTACTCACAGAAATAGTTGTGTTACTGATGGAAATAATTGAAACTTGCCATCTAAAATTACTTCATAAAAAGCAAATAGAGTACACAACATCTAAAATTGAAACTTACCATCTAAAATTACTTCATAGAACAAATTGTCAAGAAACTATCTAACACGACAGATTGTCAAGACCATTTAAAATTGCATTAAAAACCATAAAGTTGCACTACAATTGCACTAAAATGCATCCACAAACTCTAGAAATTGCTCTACAATTTTTGGCACCCCTTCCCTTTGTAATGCGATTTGGAGATGGTGTGCCTATGGATTGCCTAAAAAGATCAAAGAAAGCAACAAAAATGAGTTAAATTATTAAAAGATCAAAACTATAAATTTTAGCAATTCATGTAAAAAAAAGAAAAAGATTACTACCTTCTTGTCCTAACTCCTGGACTTGTTGCTGATGTGTGTATTGGAGATGTACCCGTTGTCATGCGAATTGGAGATGTGCCTATGGATTGCCTAAAAAGATCAAAGAAAGCAACAAAAATGAGTTAAATTATTAAAAGATCAGAACTATAAATTTTAGCAATTCATGTAAAAAAAAGAAAAAGATTACTACCGAAAAAGATTACTACCTTCTTGTTCTAACTCTTGGACTGGTTGTTGGTGAGTGTATTGGAGCTGCTGGTGAGTGTATTGGAGAAGCTGTGGCAGCCGCAATTTGCCTAATAGATATTGAAAAAAAACCCAAAAATATTGAAAAAACAGAAGATATTGCAAAGTAAATATTGAAAAAACAGAAGTTTACCTCCTTGTCATAACTCCTGGACTGTTTGACAAGATGTTGTTGGTGTTAGGCATTGATCTTCTTCTCTTTGGAGTGGACTGACTTGCATTATTTTTCTTTTTTTTGTATTTTCTGTCCAAAAAATAAAAAATGCAAAGTAAATTTACTAGAAGGGCAAAGTAAAAAGAATAAAACTAAAGATGAACTCACCTCTTTTTTACTCCATTTGAAGGGCATCTTGCCTGCCTATGGCCCAAAACTCCACATTTTTTGCATTTATCCGGATTTCTCGGTTTTGAAACTCCTCTTTCTAGTGCCCCTTTGATCCTATTCTTCCTTTGCCTGCCTGCTGTTCTCTTTGTTAGTGGAGCTTCCAATTCAAAACCAAGGTGGACACCTGGCCACCGGGCCTTATCAGTAAAAGGCTCAATCTCACCTTGATATGCAGCTCTGAACCTAGCTACTGAGAAGTACTCGTGAACATAGTCTTCATAGTTTGTGCCTCTTTGAGTAGTCAATAATGCCAAGGCATGGCTGCAAGGTTTTCCAGTATGTTGCCATTCAAGACATGTGCATTCATGGTCTTTTGTCTTGACTACATGTCTCTCACTCTCTTTGCCACTGTTGTCCCAAACTTCACCACTCCAATTTCTAAGTGATGGGTGCACTTTCAGGTGGCCTAAGCCCCTTGTCCTTGCTTTTAACCTTTGTATGATTGCAGGCAATATCTTCCCTTGTAGTCTCTCTCCCATCATTCTTCTCTTATGAAACAATGCCATGACCCTCACTCTAAGCTTGTCTGCTATGTCTACTGGAGGCAAATCTTTAATATCTTTAATCCAATTGTTAAAACACTCAGCAAGGTTGTTATTAACATAGTCACACTTTATCTCTTGATCAAACATACACCTCATCCACTTCAAGTTATGGTATTTTCTAAGGTATTCTTCCACAGCAGGACAAGCATCAAAAATCTGTGCCATGTTATGTTCATACACTTCCCTTCTATAGGCATATGCAGCAGGGTACATCTTTCCAAATACATCTCCTTGAAACTTCCTCTGGAAGTTCTGCATTAAATGCCTATGACATTCTCTCTGATCAACCTGTGGGAACACTAACTTCACAGCATTCTCAAGTCCTTTGCAAGCATCGGTGCATACAGCTAACTTTGGCGGATCTCCTACAGCCTTCTTCAGGTTATTCATGAACCACACCCAATCTTCTTCTGTTTCTTGTTTTATGAAACCGAATGCTAGAGGAAACATCCAACCATGACCATCCAAAGCAGTTGCTCCACACAAATGTCCATTCCATTTCCCATTTAGTGCTGTGGAATCTATGCTTATGTAAGGCCTACAACCATTAAGAAAACCATCTATGCATGGCTTAAATGCACAAAAAAATCTCAAGAAATAAATTTTACCATCCACTATCTCGGTGTCGATCTCCACCACACTACCGGGTGATCTCAATTCAGCTTCAGCTTTAAAATTGTAGAGCATCCTGAACCCATCTTCCCACTTCCCATACAGAGTCAGTAATGCCTTCTCCCTGCCTTTCCACACTGTGTCATACCCAATTACCACCTTGTATTTATCCTCCAACGCCTTTTGAAGATCGATTGCTCCCATGTTAGGATTATTTCTCAAAAGATCAACTGCTTTATCTGCCACCCAAGCTTGAGATGTCATTCTTGTTTTGGTTCTGCTGATAGAGTCACAAGAATGTTCCTCCACCAATTGTGTAATCCTAACAGTGCAGTTGTCTGCCATAGTGCGACCTACCAATTTCCAAGGACACCCATTTGCTCTACAACGGATCCTATACCTACTCTTATCTGATTTCTCAGTTGTGATTTCAAATTCCCCATTGATGGCAAATTGCTTAATAACTAACCTGAATTCAACCATTGATGGGAATTTTGAATCCAAAGCAATAACCGGGTGTTCCTTATCATAAACAACCAATGATGTAAGTTCATCTCTCTCTTTGTCAGCATCAAGTCCTCCCTCAACATCAGCTACACCTCTATTCTGCTCATTGTCAGCTGTACCTCTATTCTCCTCATTCTCAGCTGCACCACCTCTATTCTCCTCATTCTCCTCATTCTCCTCACCATTTATGTCCCTCAAACCCAACATCTCAAACATAACATCCTCCGAAATGGGAACATCATCCTCTAATGATTCTATTTGTAGTCTATCCCAATCAATAACAATTGTGTAATTCATCTCTTCATTGGCAACATTACTGGAAAAAAAATACAATGTTTGTGTAAAAAATTTATTACTGGCTCATATAGATGGCATACTTTGTGAGTTTGTTAAAATTTTAAAGAGTTAAAAGCTAATACAATTTGAGTTTGTAATAAATGGTTCATTGATATCAATTTGCAACAAATAGTTCATTCCGATGGCATACTGATACTTAAAAACTAATACAATTTAAAAGCTAATACTTAAAAATTGCAACAAATGGTTCTGCTGATGGCATTTCGGATGGTTTGAACTACTAAAAAATTGACAATAATTCCCTTCTCAATGGTACATAACACATAAGAGGAGGAGCTGATGGCATTTCGGATAGTTAGGCACGATATTTTTTTAAACCAAGAAAAAAAAAAAAGAAAGTGCATAACACAAAGAGATACAACTAACCACCTTGGACCTAGCACAGGAGAGGGAGAGGGTGCCGTCATAGCCGGATCTGAGTGAGAGGATGCCAGCGGATCTGAGGGAGAGGGTACCGCCATAGGGAGGAAGGAGAGAAACGGAGAGGAGAAAGAAAGCAGACTAAACCCTAGCAGCAGTCGCGATAGGAGGAGACCTCTGGAATGGACGAAGGAGGGACGGAAATGAGGGGTTTAGTTTAACGTGGGTTAATTGTTAGGGGTATATTTGGCTTATTTTGCACATTAATCCTGACAATGGCAAAAGCCAGACTGGCATATCGGAATTGGTGGCAATTTACCAATTCACGTTAATTCGATGACAATTAATCCAACTCCTGCCACAAAGGTGGCAATTCATCAAGTTTCCCACAATTTCCTGCTTCTCTACCTTAAAATGGCGTCGACTGAGGGAACCGGGTTGAAAATCTACGCCGGAGCTGACCCGTTCGGGTCGGAGTTGAAGGAGGCGGTGGTGGCACACCTCCGAACCCTGCCTCGACTGGAGATCGTCGACCTTGGCACCGATCCCAAGTATTACTCCGTCGCTTCTCAAGTCGGTCGCCACGTCAGCTCCTCCCCCGATTCCACGCGCGGCCTCCTTGTTTGTGGCACTGGTATTGAAACTTCATGCTTCAATTTATTGCCAAACCAATTGGTATGTGAAAATTGAAATTGCGAGTAGAGAGGGTGGTAATTATAGGGTTAAACAATATCAATTGGAGTAATTTTAGATCCTGGATAAAATTATCGGGTAAATGTACATCTTGTGTTGGATTTCGTCATATCATATCAGTAACTGCATGAACCAAATCAAATTCTTCTATTGCTGACTTGATGTGAGATTCTTAACCACTAATAATCCATACTACAACTTGTACAGAACTACATATATACGGTCTAAAAGAGCTAAATTATAAGATAAGGTAGGGGAAACATTGAATCTATAGTGTAATAACAGGTTCTGGTGTTGCAATGTTTGCAAATAAATACCCTCGTGTATATGCAACAAACTGCTTGACCCCGGATGATGCTACCAATTCCCGATCTATCAACTCATGCAATGTGCTTGCTCTATCTGGGATTTCCACCTCACCATCTGATGCGATCAAAATCCTTGATGCCTGGCTCAACACACCTTTCAAAGCACCCTGCCCAGCCTCAGGCGGTGAACCATGGAAGGAAGACATCCAGGCATTCTTGGATGCGGCGCCTGCTGAGATGGAAAAAATTGGTGAAAATGAAACAGGGGTCGAGGGATCAACATGTGCCATTTGTTGCCTGAGAAAGGGAATGGAGTTTCAGCCGGTGGATATCATGCCAGGGGGTGAGATGAGGATTGTCAGAGAGAGCCCCACATCAGCTTATGTCAAGTATATTTCCTCTCTTTTTATCTTCAATGTGTGTAAGGTGAATTATTTGTTTGGTTAGGAAATAAGTTAGGTTTGTCCATAAATCTAGCTAGTGAGCCTTATGAATGAAAACTGAAAAGTGTAATTAACATCTCAATAATATTATCTAATCGAAACCAGTTGCTAACAATTTATTCTAGAATTGAAATATTATAAATATCATTTAGTTTAGGAGTGCCCTGGGATTATTAAAACAGTGGTGCACTGAACTCAAAGCACCTTCACTCACCCCTCCACGTGCGACAACTTTCTGTGTATACAGTAGAGATTTAGAGGTACTAACTGGGTGATTATACCCCCCTGGTTCCTCGTTATTTGAAGCTTCAAAGAGGCTATCAGTGACAACCTGTTTATTCAAGTCTATAGTTGAGAATGGTATGCATAACTTGTACATGTTATGTGCTAGTAACAACAAATATGTATAACACATTAAAAAAACTATTGAGGTCACTTTATTAGATTGAACAATGATTGTATATATATAAATCTTTCTTTCTATGTTTGACCTCATCAACTTTTATTTTCTTTTTTATTAGATGCTAGCATAACCACTGTAGCTACTCTGGTTTCCTGTATTGTTACTATTGGACAAGCTTGTAAACACAAGATAATTATGTTATTTCTCCTTATTCCATATGGTTGCTAGAATCTTTACTATATATTATACTAGTGAAAACCACTGTTGCTAGGCTTCATTAACACTCAATTTTCTATATCAGGTTCAAGGCTGGTAGTGTTGAGCCTGCACACCATCACACATTTGGCCATGACCTAGTTGTCATAAAAGGAACAAAGAAGGTCTGGAACTTGACCAAAAAGGAAAGTTATGATCTGACAGATGGTGATTTCCTTTTTACACCAGCTGGGGATGTGCATCGTGTTAAATACTTCACCGATACTGAATTCTTCATTCGATGGGATGGCCACTGGGACATATTTCTAGATGAAGATCTTGACACTGCAAGAGCTGTCATTGATAAAGAAATGGCTGCTGGTAATTGATCACGTAAATTGCATCTTAGACCCTGTGTTTTAATCAGTGTTCGGAAAAGCTTCATGTTGATTTGGTCAAGTAGATTGCGGTGTTTTTCATGGTTATGTGTAGTTTTTTTTTCCTTTAATAAAAAAGAACCATGTTGTAAAAGCTTGTCCGTATTTATGGCTTATGTTGGACAATTTTGCATTTGGTGTTTGGTAATATCAGATAACATAGACATTTGGCATGCTGCTTATTTAAAGTATCTGTACTTGTGTTAAGAATTTGGGTTGTAATTTTTTTTGTTTTAGTTTTTCTATTTGAGAGGAACAACATACAGAGAATGCAGCCATGCGGATATTTTAAGTTGAATCTGTGCTTGCGATAAAAATTGGTTGGTTCTTAAAGGGTAATTGCCCATGTACTCGTACAAGTTTTAAAATAGCCAATCTACCCATCAAAATATCAAAACATGCTTTCTGTTTTCCGTTTTTCTTCATTTAATTTATTATGAGCTTTATATTAAAATGATATCGACCAGTTTACCCCTCTAAGCTGAGAATAAAAGCAGGGGCATACTGGTGACTCCCATAAACTCAATGTCATTAAAGAGGCATCTCAGCAAATAACCCCTTTTTTTTCTTCTTTCTAAAATCGTTCTTTATTCTTTTTTTACTTGAATTCACTATTTCTCTCGTCTTGATTTAGGGTACTAAAGGAATTGTACAAAAGGACAATCTTTCTGAGTGCCTGTGATCTGTGAATACAGATGAGATGCAATGCTTCACCTGAAAATGGCATGCTTTCGTTGCCACTTCTGAGAAATTTGTCATTATTAAGTGTCAATAACTAATCTTCATATATAATATTTAGTTATTTTCCTTTTTTTTAAACAAATTTGGAATGGTATCTGATGGTTGTAGACACGACAATATTCGGAGTACTTTGGGACAGGAATGGCTTCCTACATACAAATGAGCTATAGATGCCTGAGATATTTGTGACTACTTAATTCCTCAATATATTTTTTCTGACTAATCGAGACAAATGCGAATATGAAGAAGCAGACAACATTGAAGAAATGAATAACTCAGTTACATCAACAAATTGAGAGCAGAACAAGAATTTAGTTACACAGTTGAAGTTAGTTACTGAGGATAGTTAGGCAGTTAGGCTCTAAGTACATTTGATACAGAGCAATAATATAATTACAGATGTAATTCATGTAAATGAAAGAATGAAAATAGAATAAAAACTTCAACTCCTTTCTCTTCTTCTAGTTTGCTTTATGGTATCAAAGCCACAACATAAGCAAACACTTCTTGTCAATGGCTGATCCTCCACTTCTTCCTGCATCTACTCGTATAAACACACGAATTCAATTTTCTCATCAAATCAATATGATTCTCAATTCAGACAATTTTCTCCTCTGGTGTTCTCAGATCTTACCTGTTCTAAAAGAGCACGGTCTCGATGGTTTTATTGATGGGACTAGATCTCCACCAGCTCAATTCATCACAAATAAAGCTAATAATCAAGTTATTAGTCCAGATTATGAGATCTGGTATCAACAAGATCAACTCATACTAGCTTGAATATTCAATTCAGTCTCACCTCCACTACTTGCACAAGTCGTTCGATGTGAAACCTCTGCATCAGTATGGAATGCACTTACTCAACTGCATTCTTCTTAATCCATGGCCAAGATCTTGGATCTCAAACTTCAACTGTAGACGACTAAGAAAGGTCGATTATCTTGTTCTCAATATCTTCAATAGATGCAAACCTCAGCAAATCGTCTTAGAAGCATCAGTACTAAAGTTACAGATAATGATTTGCTACTGTACACTCTACAAGGATTGGGATCTGAGTTTGAGTCATTTGTTACGGCTCTATCAATGATATTTTAATATCCCTCTGTGATTGAGTTAACAAGCTTTCTCCTTGCTCATGAGGAACGACTAGTAACAAATCTTAGATCCTCTTCATCCACCATTGTGCATCTTACCACGAACTCATCTAATCAAGATCAAACTCGTCAAGATTCAGTCTATTTTACTAATTTCAAATCTCACAATCCATCGAGGTAGATCTTACAACAATCGTGGTAGACATTGCAATAGAGGGAGAGGCAGAGGTCGTTATTCACAAGGAAATCAACAAAACTCTCAAGATCAATGTTAGATATGTATAAAGTGGGGCCACACTGCTCTCTCTTGCTTTCACAGATTTGACATCCGTTACACTGCCTCTACTAATCCCTCTCAATCACCACCTCAAGCTCTTCTTGCTGGACCAGCACCTTCTCCCTTTTCAATTGGGCAACAAGTACCCTGGTACAAAGACTCAGGTGCCACAATACATGTCATTGCTCACATCAACAATCTCTCCTCATCACAGTCGTACAATGGATCAAAGGCAGTTCACATTGGAAATGATGCAGGTTTGTTGATTGCAAATAAAGGCACAACTATTATTCCAACTTCAGTTAGGCTTATTATACTCAATAATGTTTTACATGTACCAACCATTACATTACTAAAAACTTTAGTATATCACAATTGATCAAGGATGTTTTGTCCAATTCTCATTCAATTCTTGTTTTATCAAGAATCAAGCAACTCACAAGATCCTACTTCATGACACTTTGCATAATGGACTCTATCAAGTCAGTTACAAGACTCATTAAGCATTACAAGTGTCTCAATCTCCATCCTCAACAGGAATGTGGCATTACAAGCTTGTTCAATGTTCTAATGCAGTTTTAGCCAAATTGAAGAAGGCAGAAATGATTTCAATAAAGTCATCTTCTTCTCTTTCTTTTTGTTCTAATTGTAATAAGGCTAAGACACATAAATTACCCTTTGTACTCTCAGCAAACACTGCTACCAGTCCTCTAGAGGTTATTCATTCAGACTTGTGGGATCCAACATCCATTGTATCAACTAAAGGCAATAGATATCACATTCTCTTCACTGATGAGTTCACTAGATTCTCTTGGATTTATTATTGTGCATGCAATCAGATGTTGCAACTATCTTTGGTCAATTCAAAGCAAGAGTTGAGAATTTGTTGTCAGCTAAGATAAAAACTTTTCAATGTGATGGAGGCATAGAGTTTAAACCACTAATGAGGGCTTATCTCGAAATTTCCTTTCAAGTGTCATGTCCTTACACACCTGAAAATAATAGCATGGCTGAGAGAAAGCATAGACATGTAGTAGAATTGGACTTAGCAATCATGTTTTATGCCTCTATTCCATTACATTACTGGAATATGATCTTTGAGAGTGTATATTTGTTATAAACATATTACCCTCCATTCCTACTAGCTTTGACACCCCTTTTGAGAAACTATTTAGACAAAAGCCAAATTATAATCTTCTACATGTTCTAGGCTGTACTTGCTATTCTTTATTGAGACCATATAATCAGCATAAGTTAGAGCCCATGTCATAATCAAGTGTCTTTTTTGGATACTCCTCTCTACACAAAGGATACTACTTTCTTCATCAATCTTCAAATCGCATCTACATTTCTAGAATGTAATATTCAATGAAAATGAATTTTCCTTTCTAAATCAATCGTTAGAACACTAAGATAATGCCCTAAATATCTCTTCTTCAGAAACACTAGTTGTGATTCCTCCTTCTATATATATCCCTCAACCCTCAAATATTTCTTCTCCTATCACTTAGGAACCATCTCCTCAACAAAGTAATCCACATACCCAGAATAAATCTAATGCATCAACTCACTCTATGGTCACCAGCATTCAAACAAGATCACTCAAGCCAAGGAGATTTTCTGATCATCATGTGTATTTTGCTGACAAACAACTCTCCTCGGATAAACTTGAACCTACATGCTACTCTCAAGCAGCCAAAAGTGAGAATTGGCATTAGAATGGAACTTGTGATCTAGTATCACCTCCCAATGATGCCCACATCATAGGAGCAAAGTGGATCTTCAAATTGAAACTCAAGGCTAATGATACCATAGAAAGATATAAAGCAATGCTAGTTGCAAAGGGTTACAACCAGCAATAAGGCATTGATTACAATGAGACTTTTAGTCCAGTTGTCAAACCAGTAACAATAAGAATTGTACTTAGCATTAGCAAACAAGTGGGACATTCACCAACTTGATGTAAATAATGCTTTTTTCATGGAGATTTGGAAGAAACGGTTTATATGGAACAACCATCATGCTTTATTGATCATCTTTATCTAAATCATGTTTGTGAATTGAAGAAAGCCTTGCATGGGCTCAAACAATCTCTCAGAGCATGGTTCTCCAAACTTAGGTCTTTTCTTCAATCTCAAAATTTTAATTGCTCTCAATCTGATAATTTCATCTTTATCCTCCAAACAGTAGACATAATTCTATAAGTTTTGGTCTATTTGGATGATATTATCATCACAAGGAATAATACAACATCAATTAAACAACTAATGGAGAGACTACAAGATCAATTCTCCATTAAAGACCTAGGCTCACTTAATTACTTTCTAGAAATTGAAGTTTCCAACACAGATTCAGGTTTACACTTGTCACAAACAAGATACCTACTGAGTATTTTAGAAAGAGCCTCAATGAGTATTACTAAGCCTTGCAACACTCCAATGTAGACAAGAGTTCAAGTATCCAAGCATAGTGGCACTACTATGAACAATTCTCAACGCTATATGTCCATTGTGGGAGCTTTGTAGTATGCTACAAGAACAAGACCTGATCTAACCTTTGCTGTCAACAAGGCATCTCAATTCATGGCTGCTCCTACTGATGTACATTGGCAATTGGTTAAGATGATACTTAAATACATAAATGGAACACTTGATCTTGGACTGACATTCAAGTCTAGATCTGATTTAGCCCTTCATGCATATGGTGATGCAGATTGGACTAGTTGTCCTGATGACAGGAGATCTACCGCTGATTTTGCAATCTTTTTAGGACCCAATCTCATTTCATGGTCTTCTAAAAAGCAAGCAATTGTTTCAAGATCTTCAACATAAGTTGAATACATAAGTTTGGCAATTACTTCTTCTCAACTCCTATGGAACAACTCTCTTCTTGGTGAATTACACTCAATTCCTTCGCAACCTCCAACCTTGTGGTGTGATAACTTGATAGCAACATTTCTAGCATCATATTCTATTTTTCATGCTAGAATCAAGCATATCAAACTCAATTTCCATTTTGTCAGAGAAAAGATTGCAAATCGACAGCTTACCATGAAGTTCATATGTCTGTTGATCTACTGGGAGACTTCTTTACAAAAAGTCTATCTAAAACACGTTTTTGTCTTCTTCATGACAAGCTCAACGTCTTTTACAACCCTTTCAACTTGAGGGGAGTGTAGAAGCATACAACATTGAAGAAATGGACAAGTCTGTTACATCAACAAATGGAGAGCAGAACAAGAAGTTAGTTAGACAATTGAAGTTATTTACTGAGGATAGTTAGGCTGTTTCCGTTTCAGCTAGGCTCTAAGTACATTTGATACAGAGCAATAATATAAATACAGATGTAATTCATGTAAATGAAAGAATGAGAATAGAATAAAAACATCATCTCCTTTCTCTTCTTCTAGTTTGCTTTAGAATATGAACGGGATGTTGGACGAATACGAATACGGATAATAAAGCAACATGAAACTTATTATAATATATTTTTAATACCATTATCAATAAATAAAATTTACGAAAACTAAATTTAATACTATGTTATATTATTTTAATATAAAAATATAGGTTTTCATAATTAGTACACATATTCACATTTTTTAAAATACGATGCTACGAGTAACTACTATTTTAAATCAAATTCGTATTCGCACAAATATTTGGATATGCGCATCTAATTTTTGGAGGATCGAATCAAAGTGATTATTCTTTTTACAGAGATGTGTAGAGGTTCTGAGGTTGAGGATTGATCGTGAGATGTGAGAGAGGTGATATGGGTGCTCGGGATATACTGTGTTTGCTGGGAGGACTGAGTGCATTTGGTGATTTGCCCGTAGTCATGTGCAAACGTGGCCGAGCTCTGACGAGGTGTGATCCTGAGATTGCATGGAAGAGATATAACCCGAGCGATATTGGGACACGTTTCAATTTAGTTTGGGTGCGACTATCAGTTAAGCAAAGACGACGGCAGTTGGTAGAGGTACAAGCTGCCTTGCTAGCAAATTATGAAATGTGTTGACACCCAGATGCCATTTATGTAGATCAGATTTGAAGAACGGGTTGAAAAATGATGGAAGGCTATTCTACGGAACCAGTGGATAATGGATTTCATTTATGTTCTTGTATTTAGATTTAATCAAGGAAATTAGATTAGTATAGGGTTTAGAGTGGGTGTATGTGTTGATTGTTACAGGTCTTTATGATAAAGAACTTGCGACCGTTAATTTCTTTCATTTATGATAAAGAACTTGCGACCGTTAATTTCTATTCATTCCAGCGCTGCGATACGTCTCAGATGTTATTCTTAATTTTTATCATTCCAAGAATTGTCAGTATTCAAGATAATAAATTGTGATACCATCATATATCATCCAAGGTTCGGTATTTTAGAAGAACATCATATCCTCTGAAATTAACAAAAGATGGAGATATTACAAATTGGCT